>CAJPEV010005162.1:0-16678 GCA_905338385.1 Darwinula stevensoni
AAAGAAACCTGTGGGGTTCTTGACGAAACTGGAAGATCCCTGGATGAAGTGAGCCTACTAAATGGATGAAAGGAGACAAGAGAGCATTAGTTGAAAATGTCAAATGGCAAAAGTTAAAGGGAAAAAAACTGTTCGGAAAGAAGAAATAATTAATGGCTGTAAAGATTACGATTAACATATTAAACAAAATAATGACATGCAAGGCAAAAAGAAAAAAATTGGTTAAGGGGAAAAAAATTAGAAAACCTTGCTGGAGACAGGAGCAGTCCGGCGAAGATGGGGGGGTCCTCTTGGGATGACTGCTCCTGAAGGTCCTCTTGATCTCGACGTCCTCTCTGGAACTAGGAAAGAAATAAAATAATGATGTGATTCAAGAAAGATGAATTCGACAATGAAATGAGAAGAAATTGAACGAAAGAAACCTGTGGGGTTCTTGACGAAACTGGAAGATCCCTTGGTGAAGTGAGCCTATTAAGTGGATGAAAGGAGACATAAGAGCATTAGTTGAAAATGTCAAATGGCAAAAGTTAAAGGGAAAAAACTGTTCGGAAAGAAGAAATGATTAATGGCTGCAAAGAACATGATTCACATATAGTGCAAAATCACACAATATAATGACATGCAAGGCAACAACACATTAAAATTCACATGAAAAACATAGAATAATACACACACAATTAAAACAAATTTAAAACGTCAGAAACAAAAATAAAAAGCAAATCTGGGACAGAGGCAGAAACCGGACATCAAAGGTTAAATCATATTAAACTCGTTAAAATACACAAAAAGCACATCATAACTTAAGAAAGTCTTTAAAAGGACGTTGAAATATATTAGTTAAAAAAACCTTTTTTTTTTTGGAGATAGGTCCGGCGAAGATAGGTGGTCCTCTTGGGATGACTCCTCTTGCCGGTCCTCTTGATGTCGACGTCATCTCTCGGGCTAGGAAAAGAAATAATATGATTGAAAAAATGATGAATTCCACAATGGGAAGCGAAGAAATTGAATCATGCTGCTGTACCTGGCGTGTTCTTGAGAAAACAGGAAGTTCCATGGATGAAATGGCCCTACTAAATGGATGAAAGAAGACAAGAGAGCATTAGTTGAAAAAGTCAAATGACAAAAGTTAAAGGGAAAAAAACTGTTTGGAAAGAAGAAATGATTAATGGCTGTAAGGAGCAAGAAACATGGCACAAAGAAAATAAATGACCCTGAAGACATCGACAAATTAAAAATTACATGAAGAACGTAAAACGCAAGAAAAAATAATAGAAAGGAACGTTATCGAAATAAAAACAGAAAACGAGAAAAACGCTAATTAAAGACGGGACAGAGGCTGAAACCGGACGCTTAATCTAGAGTCAGCTGAAACGGGCTGCCCCACGACCTGTGCACCGATCGTGAGGCAACCCGGCAGCAGACTGAGGAAGGGGAGGGAGGGATCCTCTCGGGCGGGCGAGGGCAGCGCGGTCGGGCTGTCCTCGCTCTCGCCCCGAGGCCGCTTCCCTCGCCCCGAGGCCGGTTCCCTCCCCCCCGACCTTGGAGCCGGCAAGGCCGCGGGGCCATCCCGTCTCGCACCAGGCCAGACAGGTCTGCTTGACGACAGGGGATTTTCGAGGCGACCGTTACACAGTCCCCCCAAGGAGCGACAAGAATCTCCAAACGACCCGGCATTTCCGGGCCATATCGCCCTTATCAGATTCAGGAATGGGAAAGAAACGCGCGGCAAAAGAAAAATTCCTTCCTCGAACCGAGAATGCAGTGGCACGATCCCGAAATTCGGATCGCAAGCGAATCCACGAAAGCGACCAAATGAAAATATCTTGACTCTGACCCGAGAACCGAAAGAAAAAGGGCTCGACATTCGATTCCTCCTCGAACAAATGATCGTCTCGATCGGAATAAAACGTTTCGTTGCGAGTCCCCGGCCACTAAGCGATGGGCGGATTCTCCGCGAATCGTTTCCGCCGGAATCGCGCCGGAGATCGTATCGATTTCCCTCATCGATTCCGATCGAACCGATTTTTGAACGGGTTCGATCGACCGACGCGTGCGAATGCCGCGATATTCCCGTCCGTTCCCACCGCGATCGGCGCGATCACCTCCCCTCCTCCCCTCCTCGCGTCTCGTCTCGCGACCGCATCCCCTCCGACCCGAGGCGAGTCGAGACCGGATGCGGTCGGATTCGCTCGATCCTAAAAATTCGGGAAGATCCGGAACCATCCGATAGATCTGCATGCAAATTTTGAGACGAGCCGAAAGCGGGAAGAAATATCTCTCGCTTTCCGATCGTGCACCGAGAAAAGAATTCGGCTGGTTCTGGCCTCCACAGATGTGGATTCCGCGTCCAGAGAGTTGATTCTTCTTGCCCGAGTCTCTCGACCCTCCGGTTTTTTTAATATTTATTTTGTTCCCGATCCACTGCAGTATTGCCTCGGATCTCTCCGTGCTTTGTGGTCTTTCGACTCCCTCGTCGCGTGCCATCTCCATGCAACATGACGACGACGCGCAGCAAAATTAACTCGCTTGATACCTCCCGCACGATTCCGAACCTTCCGTATCGTTTCGTCGCTCCGCGGACATACCGGTTCATGAGAGATTTTTTATCGTTCCGGACGGCCGCGGATCGGACCGGACTCGTGCCCGAAAGATCGCATCGGCTTCAGATTCCTCCGCTTCCGACCGGATCGGTTCGGTTCGGTCGGGGTGGAATGCGAGGAGGATTCAGATGGGATCGGACTCGGACTCGGTAGTCCGAACTCGCCTCTGCCTCCGACCTCCCTTCGTCCCCTCGTCCACGGAGTCGAGGAAACGGCGTCGAGGTGCGGACGACGGAACGATCGGGATCGGAGACGAGACGGCCACGGATCCTTCCAGCAACGCGACCTTTCGTCCTCGAAAGGCCGGAATGAGACATCGCCCAGAGGAGGTCTCACGGATCGAGACGAAAACGTTCTCGTCGTTCTCTCCGTCTCCCGAGCCGGTATGGCCTTGGATCTCGTCGATCTCGTGGAAAAAAAGATGAATTCGACAATGGGATGAGAAGAATTTGAAGGAAGATGCTGAAGCTGTTGGGTTCTTGACGAAACTGGAAGATCCCTGGATGAAGTGAGCCTACTAAATGGATGAAAGGAGACAAGAGGGCATTAGTTGAAAATGTCAAATGGCAAAAGTTAAAGGGAAAAAACTGCCGAGCCAGCATGGCCTCGGACCTCGTCGGATCGTGCCGTCTCTTTCTTCGAATGCATCCGGCAATTTTAGTTGGTTTCCGGTTCTGTTTTCGGAGGAAACACGACGTACCGATCCTAAAGTACCGGGGACGCGTGCCAGCTGCATGCTCCACGCGTATCCCCCGCGTTGGCGATTTCGCGCCATCTCGAGTCGGGTGAAGGGAAACCTCCTTTGCGCGAACTCCTCACCAGATGTCTCGTCCGGTGCATCTTCCAGATGGACAAGAGTACCAGAAAGGACGGGGAAAAGTACGAGGCCCGTGGGACTCGGTGGACCGTTCGACCGCGAGGTTCCGAAGAATCGCTTCCACGCTTTTCCGTGGTCGGAAAACCGTTCCAAAAATATTTCCATCACATCCAGCTACGTCCTTGGGACCTTCCATCTCTACTGTCGTCTTAATTCTCCCCTCGCCCCTCCCCTCCTCCCCTCCTCGCGTCTCGTCTCGCGACCGCATCCCCTACCCCCCCCCCCCCCCCCCCCCCCCCCCCCCCCCCCCAATTCGTCTCCAACTCCACACGGACCTCATGGATTGGAAACCAGGGTTTAGAAGAAGTTAACCATTTACGGTGAAGGATGAGAGGGACGTGAATCGTTCCGTCCATTCTTTCTCTCGACACCCAGAATCTCGCGAATGATTTAGCTCGATGGATCGAGACGAAGACGTTCTCATCGTTCTCTCCGTTGCCAGCATTTCCTCGGATCTCGTCGGACCGTGCCGTCCCTCTCTCCCTTTCGTCGGATTCCTCTCCCGGTCCCGTCTTCGAAGAAAACACGGAATACCGTCTTAAAAGTAGGAGGGACGCGTGCCAGCCGCACGCGCGAAGTAGATTCCCGCGTTTTTATGGTTTGGCGCCATCTCGCCCCGAGTGAGGGAAACCTTGTTTGCTCTAACGTCTCGCCAGATGTCTCGCCCGACGCAACTTCCGCGTTGCGTCCACCGTGCATCGACCCGACACTGCAGACCGGGTAGAAGCCTTCTTTTTGCCCCGATTCCCAACACATTCTAGTACTTTCCGAAATGTGTCGTTTAAGTATGCTTTAGTATTTTGGTGTATGATGAGGGTGGGGGAAGGAGGGATGGGGGGATGGGGAGGGGGGGCAGGGGCAGTCCACCTTCTGGTGAGGATACTTTTCGAAATGTGTCGTTTAAAGTACTGGGTGGGGACGTCAATCGGCTATTTTTAAAAATATTCCTAGAATAATTTTTAATGGTAGGGTTAGCAATTTGTCACCAAAACAAGTTGGATCGACAAGATTCTGCCTCACGATGCCAGAGATCTACGACCTCGTTGTGGAGAGGTACAAGACCGGAAACCCCCCAGTGGACCTCAAGAAGGTATTGAAGAACCTGAAGGTCACCGCAGACATGGTCAATGAGACCATTAACCGTCATACGAGGTATGGCAGTAGTCAGCCCAGGTCCAGGGGTGTGAAAAAGAGGTCCGTCCGCACGCCAGAGACGATCAAGAGCATCCGGAACAAGATTGCCTTCAACCCACACAGGTCCTTCGGGAATATGGCCAGGGAGGCCGTCATTGATCCCAAGACGGTATGGAACTTCGTGCATGAGGATCTGGGGACAAAGTCCTACTCCGTGCCAAAGCGGCAGCTACTGACTGATATCCAGAAGCAGAAGAGGCTGGATTGTTCTCGAAACAATGACTGGATCTTCCAGCCGGACGGAGCTCCAGCTCACACTGCAAACAAGACTCAAAGCTGGCTGAAAAAGGAGTTTTTCGGACTTCCTACCCGAGGAAATGTGGCCACCCTCGAGTCCGGATCTGAAACCCATGGACTTCAATATGCGGTCCAACCTCGAGAGCAAGGTTTGCCGCATCAACCAAGCCAATATCGACGCCCTGATATCTGCCATCTAGAAGGAGTAGGTCAAGATATCCGTGGACTTCGTTTCAGACTGCATTACGGCATTTGTAGATCGTCTGGAGCGTGTCATTGAGGCCAGAGAAGGCCATTTTGTGTGAAAATTTGCCATGATGTAGCAGAAAGACCAATAAACCCATGTAAAAAATTCCAAAATTCGACAAATATTACTTCTGAATAAATATCCCGTATTTGGTGGGTCCCGAGAGAAGTACTGAGTGTGGTCGCTCTTGTCATCTTCGACGAATACGACGAATAGTCATACGTCCTTATCGCTCGCTTTCCGATGGTGCATCGAGAAAAGAATTCGGTTGGTTTTATCCTCCACAGATGTGGATTCCTCGTCCAGAGAATTGATTTTTCCGGCCCGAGTCTCTCGCCCCTCCGGTTTTTCTTTTTTTTTTTCCATCATATTTCCATCACATACAGCTACGTCCTTGGGACATTTCATCGAATGAAGGACCATCCCCCCTAAAATTCAGTACTCGCGGAACACGTCTTTTTCGAATCTACGGGAAACTTGAACAAAGGGGGCCCATTTCTGCTTCTGTTCGAGGAGTTAGGGACCGAACACACTGGCATCTCGATGCAAAGTAGGAGGAACGGGACCCTCAGCATGGACTAAAGATGGCTCCATTAAAGATTATGATTGTGCCTATGGGTCGTCCTTACCATTGTGGGTTCTCATCGTTCTCTCCGTTGCCAGCATTTCCTCGGATCTAGTCGGACCGTGCCGTCCCTCTCCCCCTTTCGTCGGATTCCTCCCCCGGTCCTGTCTTCGAAGAAAACACGGAATACCGTCTTAAAAGTAGGAGGGACGCGTGCCAGCCGCACGCGCGAGGTGTAATTCCCGCGTCTGTGGTTTGGCGCCATCTCGCGCCTAGAGAGGGAAACCTTGTTTGCTCTAACGTCTCGCCAGATGTCTCGCCCGACGCAACTTCCGCGTTGCGTCCACCGTGCATCGAACCGACACTGCAGACCGGGTAGAAGCCTTCTTTTCGCCTAGATTCCAAACACATTTGAGTACTTTCCGAAGTGTGTCGTTTAAGTACAGGGTGATGGTGAGGATGGAGGCGATCATGAAGATTTTTTAAACACGCGACTGATCAGCTGAGCAGAAGGCTCAGGCGACCATTAAGACGTATCCTTTCTTCCCTTCTCCCCCAAAGATAGTCCATTATTACCTCTTATTTCCAGAGCAAATAGACAAATGATGAAATAAATGATGTCCAAGAAAACAAAGCACGACGGCGTTCATCCGTGTAGTGGCATGACCGTGAAATGGTTCATGCCCAACCTTCGTCTTTATTATGCAGCGCTAGGGAATCCGACTCCTGGGCGTCGTCATGGCGTTAAGGATCCATTTTGACTCTGTTCGGCATCGATTAGCAGCCCCACAGAAGCAACAGAATTTCCATAATCCTTTCAATGCTGATTTTTTGTAGCTCGATTGGGTAACCCGTCGAATATACTCGTCCGTAGCACACGTTTGCATCGTTTCGTGGAATGGAAAGGAGAAAGGAAACCAAAAAGAAGAAATATACAATTTTTAAGGAAAACTGTCGACAGGACGAGACTCTTGTTTCAGATGTGTTTCAAGACGCATATGGCCCTCTGCTCATCCGGAGCTCGGGAAAACGGTGTCGAGCCGTCCGGCATTACAAACTGATTCACCTGGAAGTCCTGGAGCAATTCGTAGCCCAGCAGGGACGCCAATTGCTGATATTAAAAAATAAAAATACTTCATTGCCGATTCACGATTAATATATACTGCAGATTTCGTGCGAGAGATGATGGTCGAAGTACCTGAGTGAGGGCGTTGGTGTTTGTGGTGAGAATGGCGGAATATCCCTTCCTTTTGGCAAGGCGAATGATTTCTTCCTCCATGATTTGAATGATGAGGACGTTTTCCTGTTTCGACACACTTTCGTCCGTGGCCATCATGAAGCTGTGGATCACCTTTTCTCCCCGAGGTATGTGAAGGCTCCTAAATGATTCGTTCCAACCCGTGACGACGATAAAGGAGGAGACTCTCGAATCGGGAAATGAGGCGAGTGCGAACTTATTCGGACTTTCCACCGAGTCGAGCATGGTCAAGACGGGTAGCAGGGCCTCGGGTGGGTCCATATCGGGCTCTTTGGACAGGTCCAGATTGAAAGCTACCGCGATCAATCTCCCATCGTGTCTTCGGACCGAGAAGCTGAGGGGAGAGAAAGATGGGAATGGAGACAGAGCAGGTGAGTCATTCCAGGTCAAGTGGTTCAATTTCCGCCAGGTTGGTTGCTGCACAGACTGGGATTTTGCTGTTAAAAACCACATGTACTGGGGCTTATGAGAAACTGATAAATCCGAAATCTCAGCTGTCTTGGTCAAACGGTCTTTGAGATATGGCCTTTAAAAGTTTGAGAAAATGACCACTCTAGCAAATGCCATATCTCCCGAACTACTTCAGGTAGAAATATGAATTATAGGTCATTTTAAAGAGAGTAGCCAGACATCTGTAACTTTCTCCACTGGATCTACCGTGCCTTACTTACAAAAATGTTACAGTTTTATGAAATTCATGAAGTAATCAAATTTTCAACTCTAAAAAGTTCATAGTATAAATGCATATAACTGGATCAGCTTTGGGGTGTCTATCATGCTCTATGAGATTTATCCAAAGAAGCATGTATTTTATTTTTAAGTCGCTTCAAAACTCTGCGAAGTGTACTTAGAGTTGCAAATTTTGCAATATTTGTTTAATTTTGACCTTCAATAACTTTTATTTGATTCCAAGTACAGTTATGCTCATCCTATAGAACGACAGATCTCTCAAAGATCTTTCGAGTCTCATAAGTTCGATAGAGTTTTATTAAATCCTGATGGTTGGGAAATATTTTCCCCGGAATATCTCGAGGGAGATTCAATATCAGGCGCCTAATTCCACCTCGATTATGTTCGAGCAGGAAAACATGTACTCCCTCTGTCTCAAAATAAAACCGGTGTTTTAGTAAAAGTTTGGGATTAAGAAACGGTACCAAGGAATTGCACTAGGAAGGCGTCAGATATTAAGCTTGAACTATTCTGTACCCAGCTTTGAAATTTTTAGGGTTAGGGGCTAACTGGAAAGTTGAGAAAAGTTGCGTCAAGTTTGTTGTCAAGTTTGGTTCTGTGATATTCTGGAAGGAAGAAGAGAATTAACAGGCGCAGTCCTACGTTACGAACGTGTAGCAAAATGCTCTAAGATATTACGGCTATAATTGTCCTTGTAGATCTCATTTCAGCTATCCTATTTTAGTATCACATTATAAATTTACTGTTTTTATTAAAGGGTACTCAGACCAGGCAAAATAAATTGTGTTTCTAGTAGATTTTGGCGCATGTTATCCACATAACAGGACTCTTCAACGGCGACAGATGAAAGTTATAGAGAACATCTGAAAACGCGACAATTAGGGTCTTCAGAAGTTAAATACCATTCACACTAAAATTCTTCCAATTACCAACAAGTACCATCACAACGACGGCCAATCCCCATAAAAGGCGAAAAGTCACGACTTACCAGCCCGGAGAGAACCGGAGACGGCGAAGAGGACGCCAGGACTGATGGAGGTGCGAGTCCCAAGCGCCTTTTTATACCCTGGAGGCGCCGCCACCAGCTGAACGATTCGACCTTGTCTCTCCACTTCCGATGGAGGTATCTCTCTTGCTCCTAAGCCCCTTTCGTTCTTGTCTGGGTCATGTGGACGAAGGCGAGGAAATGGCAGTCGTTGCATGGTTCGTATCTTTCCACAGACACCAAAGGAAACTTAATTAATTCTAATATACAGTGATGACATGAACTGTCGTACTGTTTCCCTATTTTGTCTTCATGTTGCTTTAACTCTCCAACTACATGTGGTACCTTCAGGTTCCACATCAATACCCTATTCAGAAAGCAATACTTCCCATATTTTATTAGACACAAGTTGCTAATCAATTGCCTCGCAATATCCTGAGTAATGGAAGGCTAAATGAAGCTCACCGATTCGGTTAGTTTTTGTCCTTTTTAGTTTATAATCATTATCACTAATATATTTCACTCATTTTACTTTCTGTTAGCCTTTAGTGATGCCGCAACCCTCCTGGGCATACTCTCAATTGGCTTGACACATTCTGTTTTGTGAATGACGTTCCATTAGACTATCGATCACAACTCGCGCGTGCTCCTAGGCCTTGTTTCGCGTGCATTCAGGTGCCCTTTCAAATGATACCATAAGTTCTCGATGGGAATAGGGTAAGGTGATTCAGGCAGGCAATCCAGGAGTTTTATGTTTCATTTCTGAGCGAATCGCAACGTCAAGAGTTTGGCCGGTCGCCTCGGCCGTCATCCTTCAGGAAGAGGGCTTGATCCACATCGAGCTGGCAGTAGTTGATGGTCCCCTCGAGATCGTCTTCGAGGATGTGACAGTGGAGTTAAGCGTAGAGTCCACCGTCCATTCCGCAGGTGATTCTCGACTCCCTTTGGTCGTCTTGCATCCCCAAACCATCAGAAAGGCACCGCTATGTCTGACGGTGGGTTGCACTTGGCAAGGTTTTAGTGGGGCTTCTGGTAGTTTCCAGCACCATTTCCGTCCGAATCGGTTGATCATGCTCTCGTCTAACTAAATGACGCATTATCTATGGTCTACAGTTATTTGAGAGCAATATCAAGCGGAGCCTTCATATATTTTGGCGAGAACATACGTTTCCTGACCTTGGGTGCAGTCTTGAAACCGGCCTCGTGAAGCAACGATTCAACGACTGGGTGCTGACTTTGGTCTTTCAGGCTGTTGTCGGAACAGCCGCCCCTTGATTTTGGAGCATTTGGAAGTTTGGTTTCTTAGTAGCTAGAAGCAGTATTACAAATATGTAGGATGAGGGTGATTTTACGCGTCGAACAACTTACTGCAGGAAGTTTGAAATTTCGATACATGAATTCAGGGGAGAAAGGCTTCATGCTTAATTAATGGTCTCGTAATAAGTCCCTTAATAAGTCTCGTAAATGTTCATAAGTCCACAACCTGTCCCATTAAATGGCCCCCCATCTTCGCCGGACTGCTCCTGTCTCCAGCAAGGTTTTGTAATTTTTTTCCCCTTGACCAATTTTTTTCTTTTTGCCTTGCATGTCATTATTTTGTTTAATGTGTTAATCGTAATCTTTACAGCCATTAATTATTTCTTCTTTCCGAACAGTTTTTTCCCTTTAACTTTTGCCATTTGACATTTTCAACTAATGCTCTCTTGTCTCCTTTCATCCATTTAGTAGGCTCACTTCATCCAGGGATCTTCCAGTTTCGTCAAGAACCCCACAGGTTTCTTTCGTTAAATTTCTTCTCATTTCATTGTCGAATTCATCTTTCTTGAATCACATCATTATTTTATTTCTTTCCTAGTTCCAGAGATGACGTCGAGATCAAGAGGACCTTCAGGAGCAGTCATCCCAAGAAGACCCCCCCATCTTCGCCGGACTGCTCCTGTCTCCAGCAAGGTTTTGTAATTTTTTTCCCTTAACCAATTTTTTTCTTTTTGCCTTGCATGTCATTATTTTGTTTAATATGTTAATCGTAATCTTTACAGCCATTAATTATTTCTTCTTTCCGAACAGTTTTTTCCCTTTAACTTTTGCCATTTGGCATTTTCAACTAATGCTCTTATGTCTCCTTCTATCCATTTAGTAGGCTCACTTCATCTAGGGATCTTCCAGTTTCGTCAAGAACCCCACAGGTTTCTTTCGTTAAATTTCTTCTCATTTCATTGTCGAATTCATCTTTCTTGAATCACATCATTATTTTATTTCTTTCCTAGTTCCAGAGAGGACGTCGAGATCAAGAGGACCTTCAGGAGCAGTCATCCCAAGAGGACCCCCCATCTTCGCCGGACTGCTCCTTTCTCCAGCAAGGTTTTTTTATTAATTTATTTTCAAGTTTTTTTCCCCCTTTTTTGAGTTCTTAATTTGTTTTTAATGTGTAATTTTAAATTTCGAGTGACTGGGACATGCGGCTGAAATCGGACGTATTCTTAACATGTATTGTCTTATTTTATCTTTCTTTTTAGTTTGTGTTCATGTTCTGTTTGTCACTCTTCCATTTCCTTTTTTCTATCTTTTCTGTATTTTTCTTTGTGTTGTGTGTTCTTCATGATTGTGATTTTGCCTTGTATGTATTAATTGCGTTCTGTTCAACTATTAACCTTTCCCCATTCCCCCCCAGCTTTTCCAACTCACTTCTTTCCAAACAGTTTTTTCCCTTTAACTTTTGCCATTTGACGTTTTCAACTAATGCTCTCTTGTCTCCTTTCATCCATTTAGTAGGTTCACTTCATCCATGGAACTTCCAGTTTCGTCAAGAACCCAACAGGTTGAGCTTCTCTGTTCAATTTCTTCTCTTCCCATTGCCGAATTCTTTTTTTAATCGCATTATTATTTTATTTCTTTTCCTAGTTCCCGAGAAGACGTCGAGATCAAGAGGACCTTCAGGAGCAGTCATCCCAAGAGGACCCCCCATCTTCGCCGGACTCCTCCTGTCTCCAGCAAGGTTTTTTAATTAATTAATTTTCAAGTCTTATTTTTGCCTTTTTTGAGTTCTTAATGTAATGTTTTAATAATGTGTAATTTTAAATTGCGAGTGACTGGGTACAGAGGTTGGAACCGGACGTAGGCTTAATATTTATTGTGTTCTTTTTATTAACCATTATTAACCATTTTTTCTCCCTAGCTATTCTAATTCACTTTTTTCCTTGCAGTTTTTTTTTTGCTTTACCTTTTTACCCTTGACATTTTCAACTAATGCTATCTCGTCTTCTTTCATCCATTTAGTAGGCTCACTTCATCCATGGAACTTCCAGTTTCGTCAAGAACACAAAAGGTTTATCAGCATCATTCAATTTGCTCCTTTCCCATTGTCGAAGTCACCATTTTTCCCTTCATATTATTATTTTTTTCCTAGTTCGAGAGATGGCGTCGCGTTCTACAGGACCATCAGGAGGAAGTCGTTCTTCGAGGATCACTTTTCTGCGCTGGCCCCCCCCCCCCCCCATCCCCAGAAATTTGGTATAATAATGCTTTTCAATTTCCTATGGTACCTTTCTTCTGTTTGTGTTGCGATGTTTGTTTTAAAGAATTTTTGTTATTTTGAGTAACTGGGACAGGGGCAGAAACTGTGATTTTAAATTTTATATTCCTCGCGTCTTGTTGCATTTGTTTTTCAGTGTGTGTTTATGTTGTGTCTGTCGCCCTTTCAATTTCTTTGCTTGCATTCCTTTCTGCGTTATTTTTACGTTTTTTGTACTTCATGTTAATTTGTTGTTGCCTTGCAGGACAACATTTTTTGGTATATTGTTGCCTGCTTTTTAAATAATTTCTTTCTCATGTAATTTCTTTTGCCATTTTCATTGCT
This sequence comes from Darwinula stevensoni, assembly GCA_905338385.1. Classification (NCBI taxonomy): domain Eukaryota; kingdom Metazoa; phylum Arthropoda; class Ostracoda; order Podocopida; family Darwinulidae; genus Darwinula; species Darwinula stevensoni. The sequence continues at coordinate 12,510 of CAJPEV010005162.1, forward strand.
AGGTTGCTTTCTCTTTTTGCGCATTCTTATTCTTATTATTTTTCTCTCTCTTCAGTTCACCCTCTCTCTCTCTTCTACCCTTTTTCTCATGTTCCCTCAATTCCCTCTCACCTCCCATAACCCTCCTTCCTTTTGGGGCCTTAATTAATTTCTTCTAAGATGTAAATATAAAATGAATATTATTAAACTCTGATAATGCGTAACAATAAACTTAAACTGGTTAGACTTATTTTTTTTTGTAAAAGTGGACCTAAAATTAATTTGCCCCACCCAACTAACCTACTTAAAGGCAGGTTGCTTCTTATTAAATGTCCTATCTCTGTCATTAAAGATAATTAGTTGTAAATGCTAAAACGTTAGATGGGAGGGACCCTGGTGTGACACCTTGTCGCACCTTAGTCATGGGACACCTTCCCATGGCTACGTCATTAGCTTCACCGGGGTTTTGCACTCTGCCAGCCCTGGTGACGGGCGGGTCTCACCATGGTGGGCGGGTATGCTTTGTGACAGTCCACCACATGGTGCGGGGCCCACCGAGCTTTTAGCTCCTATTTAATTTTTAAAATGATGATGATGATGTCGTTGCTTCGATCTGCATACTCAACTCCCCGGACCGGCGAGGTCCCAACGATCGACGCCTACCGAATCCTTGAGGATGGCTGAATCGGAACTCCAAGACCTTATTGGCCCCTCATCCGGACCAAAAAACAAGAAAGGCGGAGAGAGAGAGAGGAGGTTCTCGCAGCAGACGTGGTGCATCCAATTTGGGGTGAGGGCTCCTGTGCTCACCAGTGCGGCGACCGTTGTGCGGCGCGGTGCTAAGGAAACTGCTCCGTGTCCATGTGTTCAACGTATGACGACCTGGGAAGTGAACCTCTCGGTGATATCGCGCCGTTTGTGTCTGGGATTTGCTGACTCGTGCCACGACCCTGCCACGACCCATTTGAGACTCGGAAACACTGCCCTGTTGTGTCTGAGCATGTCTCGAGTGTGTGACTGGATTCTTTTGTAAATCAGTGCGATTGAATGTATCATGTGAATATGGAATATTATCATGGATTTTTGTTTTTATTTTCATCGACATTCAATTTTCATCTGTTGTAATCCCCGAGGCTCCTTCGGGGGTCTCCTGAGAATGGGAATATATTCATATTTACCACCGAATCCATGCTGGCTTTTTGGCTCGACGCCCAATTTCGGATCTCTGAATGGCGCCGAGGCACTTCTTCGCGAAGTCCATCGTCTCAAAAAGAGGAATCGTAGGAGATAAAATCCTTCATACGTTTGAATTTATTTATTTTTGCTCGTTTAATGGAGAGAGTGTCCGTAGACACCACGCTAAAGAAAACTCGAATATTAAGAAACTTCTGCTAGGACGAAAGAATGATTTTCTCCAGATAGAAACGAATTCTCTCCCGTCCAGAAGGAAATCTTTTTTTTTTTTCCCCCTCTGGACGAGAAGCGTAAAAGGGCTGACCCTTATCTTCCTCGAGCCCTCCACCTCGGTCTTCGCTGCAGCACCATAGAGAACCGAGGATAGGACGCGTGCAGAATGTGCGTGATGGTGGGAATGTGAATGTGGGTGAATGCGCGTGTCACGGGGGATGTGAACGCGGAAGATGCAAGCGAACGGAAGCATTTCGGTGCTCGCGCTCGGCAGCTTTCTTTTTGGGTTCCCTGGTTTCATTCTTTCATTTTATTCGGCTTCGAGAGGTCCATGCTCCGAGCACGGTAGAAACTTGTACACGTTTAACGCTTTCGCTGCGCCATTTATTTCGGTACGAAGCCGATGGCAATGCTTCGGGAAGCGATCGAAATCGCTTTTCGCAGCGTGAGCTTTCGCGCCTCCACCCGACCGGGCTCTCGTCGGCGCGGTCGATCGGGCGTCTCGGGTCGAAGAACGTCCGATGACTTTCGGCGCGTCGACGGCACGAGGTCTTCCGAGAGTATCGATGCCAGGAACGCCGCATCCGCTTCCCGCTCGCTCGCCGGACGCATCCGTGTCTCCCGTCCCGAAGTACGCTTTCGCCCGGATGCCTGCCGGATCGTGTTCGATTCCGTGATCCTCGGACGGAACGCACGGAAACGATGACGCTTGCGATCTCTGCACGGGTTCCAGAGGAAAGTCCATCTCGGAGAGAGACGCATTTCCATCGGAGGACGTCCGTCTCCCATCCCCTCGCGCGACCGGACGTTCGGCGTCCCGTGCGTCTCCGGTACGAGACGACGGAAGGTTTCTCTCTCTGCCCACGGCGACGAGTCTCGCGGATGCATTCGCGCCGTCCCATCTCCCGCCTTCGTTCCCTCGGGAAGGTCCGAGTCCGGCGATCGAGGAACGATTTCGGTCGGTCGAGGAGGAGGCTCGCGTCTCCGGAGGCATCCCGGAGACGTCTTCCGTTCCGTCTCCTCGTGCACGGATTCCTCTCCGAGTCGCGATCTTTCCGGTGCTAAACGTCGAAGAATCGTTGTCGGCGAGCGAAATGCCTTCGGCATGAACTGAGAACGATTTCGATACGCGACAGAGGGACGGCATTTTCAACAGCGAAGGAATCGAGAAGGAAAAAAAAATCTATCTCCCTTTTCCAGTCGCACGTAAAACCGTATCGAGACGACGACGAGACTGAAGGGGAGAAGGGGGAAGGCAAGTGCCAGGCAAGTGCCATGCACGTCCTGGCACGAGGGGCTGGGGGACGGGGAACGAAGGAAGGTGACGACTAAAATTTCCTGCGTCCTGTCGTCTGCTCGCGAGAAAACCGAGCTAAACGAAGAAGTGGCACGAATTCGAAGGGCCGGAATGTCGATTTAGGCCAGTTCAAATCTCAACCTTTCGATTCCTAGCCTGCCCATATGTTATTTCTATGTTTCCCCCTTTCCCCTCCCCATCTCTAGGGACTCACCAACCTTGGGCCCAGGCCTACCCCACGCACCGTCTTCAGATCAGGCCAAGGCCTGCCTTTTTTCGATGAAAACACTCTCAATCCTCGACATAAGGGGCCAATTAGGCCTCTCACGGTCGATTCCGCTTTCTTCCAGACATCTCGCTGAGGACTCGTAAATTCAGGCCCATGCCGCCCCTCACAAACCGTTTCATTTTGACATTAATCATTGCCAATCCTCGCCAATATCGGTTAAATATTGGCAAAGCGGTGCCTTCCAATACTGCCATTCCACCATCGATCTAATACCGGAACGACGCGATCATTCAATGTGTCCAATTTGCACTTGAACGTTTTTGGGAAATGCTCAAGTTCTCCTCCACGCCGCTAGATGGAGGCATGGGTCTTGCATTTCAAAAGTGTCCTTTTTCCCTTTCCCTGGAATCATCCTTCAGAGGAGGGTTTAGTACCTCGCATTGTGTCTCAGCTAGTCTCATTATAGTAATTAATCAACGCAGACACTTGTCACGTATTAAAGTGAGGATAGTCCCAGCATTAATACTTGACGAGGATTCTTAGGTCTCGGGTTCGGTCCAGCAAACTCAGGAAAGGAAACTCCCTTTTCACTCTCAAAACAAAGGGGAATTTATGTTCCCGTTCTCTACTTCTTTGATCGATCCTCAAGCCACGAAAAAGAAAAAGAAAGGAAGGACGAGAAACACACAGACACAACACAAGGAACACAGAGAGAGGGAGACCGCGAACCCACTGGCCTGAAACTGGCCTTTGCCTTTGGCTTTCAACGTGCAACTTAGCAAATATTCGGAAACGAGAACGGCACCGGTCGGGCGACTGGCAAGTACTTCCGAGTTGACTCGCATGCGGGAGGATAATCGTGCCGATGGGAAGAATTACAGCGACGACATAAACTGTCTAATGTTGCCTACTTTTGGGTTCGTGTTGCCGTAACTCCGCAACTAGACAAGGTATATGAAGCTCCATACCCTTTTCAGGTAGCTATGCTTCTTATCTTTTATTTGGCACAAGCGGCTAATTAATTGCTTGGCCATATCCTGAGTAATAGAAGATTAAATGAAGCTTACCCATTAGGACAGTTTCTCTTTTTACCCACTTCCCCTCGATTCGTGTCTCTCTCCTCAATAAACCAAGCAATCGACTCCAAGTTTGACGTGCCATGTGGAAGTCATGCACTCAGAGAAATCGGTAAATCGAGATGAAATACTTCTCTCAATTTTCACGTTTCGATTTATTTTTCTCAAGAGAAAAAGACAT
>CAJPEV010005163.1:0-11799 GCA_905338385.1 Darwinula stevensoni
ATTTACCAACCCCCCCCCCCCCCCCCCCCCCCCCCCAACTGCCCCCCAACCGCCCCACTTCCTTCCACGTCGAGACGGCGTCCCTCGTGAACCCGCGAGAAAAACGCTCCGAAAAAGCCGAAATCGAGGCGGAGCAGATCCCTCGAGATTGACATCCGCGATGAAATCTTTTGAGGGATCGGTCCCTCGCTCCTTCAGCTGCGAGGGTGAAACACCTGGAAACACCTGGGGAAGTTCTCCAAACCAGTTTCACATGCAAATAAGGGACTGGGACTCTACTTGATGAGAGGGTGATTCAGTCCATATTTTTTTGTTTTTCCTCAACTTTTTTTTTTTTTTAAGAAAAGATAAAAACCTGTTAAAGTTGGGTTGGGTTTGAACTGCTGTCGCACTCACACAATTTTTTTTTGTGGAGATTTCCATTCTCTCCCCCAATAATTTTCGCTTTTCGTGCTCGGTCTGCAATCCGTCATCGGCCGACCTGCGTGGCGACCAACTCGCGCGGAAAATAACACGTATGAAGCCTCGAAACAAATTCATTCACTCCGTGATTGCAGGTGCGGTAAGGGGGGAAATCCCCCCATATTCCCACCTGCGATAATGATTCAGCTGTACCAGGATTCCAAACGGTTTTAACGCTCTGCCAACTTCGGAAAATTTATCGCCGCGGTATATATTCTTCTTTCAAATAACACATTCATGTGGTACGCAATATATTACCGTGATGGCGATATTAAAATCCGAAGAAACAATGAATATATATAATAAACCAACATCGGACAGAGAGAACTAAAAAGTTGTGCCTCGTCTGCCAGGCTGACCAACTGGCCCACCTCGAAACCGCTCGTACGCGACCGCCGGTTTACGTGCTTTGATCGAGCGGTGCCCCCTCGGACCGACCCCCGCCATTGTGAGGGGGCTTGGACACTTCCCAGCATTCCTGGCGCATCTCAGATGGCCTGTTCTTGATAGGGCGATTCTCCCGTGTCGTCTCGGGGGGGACGACTCGCGCGGGTTATCAGTTGTTGGGGGTCGGAGAGAGTCGTGAGTCAGCACGGCGACGATCCCGCGTCGCCCTCTCGTGGATTCCGCGGGCGCCGGATCTCGAGATTAAATTATTGCGAGTCGCATCGAGGACGTGGACGTGGGCTACTTCCCACGTCAGAGACATCTGGTGCGAGAGGAACGAACCCTCGTACCCCCCTCGAACGCAGTCGTTTTAAACCGGTTTCTACCAACGGATTCGACGAGAGAAATTCCTTCCAACTCGGGAAGGAAAAGGAAACGACTCCGCGAATCGACACCCGTTTCCGCGGATCAGGTACAGGAAGCAGTCTTTGACCCCTTATCAGGGGCAGGAAGGATATCCAATCCTGTTTTTCCCCTTCTGTTTCCTTTGCGTCTTCACGCTGGGTCGTACTTGGAACTAGTACGAGGCACGGCGGGGGGCGGGGGGGAGGGGAGGGGAGGGGAGGGGAGGGGGGAGGGGGGCCGGCATGAAAAGGCGGGCATGATATTAATGCCAACAACATGCGACTCGGTTCCGAGTTCATCGATCAACTCGGTCGGCCACGTGGTTTCCTCGCAATCCCCCTTTCATTCCGTGCTGGTCATTCCCTGCGATCCATCTTCGGCGGTATGGACGACATCCATGGGAACGTATAAAAAGAACAACAAAAAAAATAGGTGGGAGTCGTTATCAGATCGAAAACACTTTCTGCCCGGCTGCTCATCTAGGGAAGTGCGAAACCGACAGCACGCCGACGTGCGCACACGCACGCGCGCACGAATGCACGCCGTCGCAACCAGGCAACGCCCACGGAGCGAAGGGAATTTGCATAGGCCATTAACGGAGGCGACAAACCAGTAGAGACGGACGTGAATAATGCATGGCAGGACAATACCGCGCGGGGTCGCGCAAGGACAAACAACGACGACTCCCGAGGAATGTACTGTAACCATTGGGGGAATGAATCGGCGAAACCGGCGGGAAGGGGAACGGGCCGTGTTTCTCTTTTCCGCTAATTCTTCGTGACTCGGCGGAATGAAAGGACAAAAAAAAACGATCACCGGGGACATTTTTTAGGAGAACGATTTCCGATGAATTCTTTTTCGTCCCGTGGGACATATCGTGTTTACATTCCATCCAGGAATGCGAATACAATGGAGGCTTAGGCTTTTGTATACGATCAAAGATCCAATCTAATTTTTTTTTTTCTTGAGTAAAGACGAGCTCGGGTCGTCTGCTTCTTTGTCGTCGGCGAGGCAGAAGATGCAAGGAAATCTGTGAAAGACTTTTTTTTGAGTGAAAGTTCTCCACGATTACGTCCAATAAAAAAAAATCCTAAGCGAAATATTGATGAAACGCTGATGAACGCGTGCAAGCGAATTCACGCAGTGAATAAGTACCCCGTAAAGCTGCGGGAGTCCCCATTTCATCCCGCATACTAAAAGAAAAAAAAAAGAAAAAAAAAAAGAAAACCGACTCATCATACGGAAACCATTTTCTTAGGGTTGAGTAGGTCATCGGATGCTCGTTGACACGAATCCCCACCGCCCAAGACATACATCTCAATCTCGACGGCGCGACGCGACCGAGCCCGATGTCACGACGATGTTCTGCTTCGCTGCCAATGGGTCTGGGACGAGAGACACTTATGACCAGGATGCTTTCATGACCGGGATGCTTTCATGACCGGGATGCTTTCATGAGAGGGATGCTTCCGTGGACGGTGCTAAATGCTGGGACAGTGCCGAGTTACCTTCTACTTACCTACTTACCTTCTTCCCAGGCGGCCCCTCCGCATAATCTCCCGGCCGCTTGCCGACTCGTGGAGAATCGCAATTTTTCAAGGGCGATGGGGGGATGGGGGCAAAAATGCAAATTTTTCTTTCTTCCCCCCTCTGAGTCTTTTTTCTAAATCCCGCATTTTTTGTCCCACCGGATCCAGACGCGACGGAGAAGAAAAAAAAGAGAAAGTGAAAAATGTTCAGGTCGGTTGCCGTTCCCAGGAACAAAGAGAGTGGAGCGAAAACCTGGATCCACACACGTGTAAAAGAAACGACAATCACGGGAGTCAAGGAAAAAAATTCCCAACTGACACCGGGGCGTAATCCTTTTCAGGTGTCGCCGTGTCGATTTTTCTGGCTTATTCCAAAAAGTCTTCGGCAACGGTTGCGAAGGGCAACGACTCCCCGGGCCGACCCCATCGACGGTCGGCCCAGCGCCGCTGAATGCCGAGTTTTGATATAACCCGAAGGTGAGCGATCCATCCTCATTAGAATCCGTCCACTCCCCCATTCATGTCCAGTCGAGTATTAAATGGCTTCTCGAGGAAAAAATCCTCATTAGGCGCTCCTCTTTCATCCATCTCCTCTGCTGTTTGATACATGGCGACCGTTTTCGGCTCGTTGCACGACCCGGCGAGATCGCTGCGAAAACCGCAGAAGCGAGTACTTCCCCCGTACCGACAGTACTTTCGTTTGCGGTTACGGTGGGGTCAAATGCTGCGGAACGAATCTTCGCTGACACGCCGAGCGCGAATGCAACGAACGATGCGTTTCCATCAACCGGAGAAAAGAATACGGGACGAGAAAAAAAGAAAAAGTGAGATATGATGGAGAAAGACAGGCTACGAGAAAGACACGAAATTAGAGGAAACCGCAATAAATGTTACCTTCAGCTCCCCCGTTATTATGACCGGAGGGAAGAGAAAGAGTCCAAAAAACTTTCACGCGTGCAGCTCGGTCCTTCTCCCCGTCCTCCGGTCCTTCTCCCTGTCCTCCGGTCCTCCCGCCATCCGGAAGGACCGGAGGACGGGGAGGAAAGTGGGGACGAGGAATCTCATCGCCGGGGAGATTCCTACACGCGAGAGTCTTAATGAGTCCCTCCGCCTCGTTACCGGGCCGGGAACACCGCGGTGAAGAAAGTTGATTCGGGAGGAGATCGAGAAGACGAGGGGAATCTGGGGAAAGGACGCGAAGGAGACGTTTCACTCTGACGGTTGATCTCCCGCTGCGTGGTCACCATAAAGTGAAAATTGAAAAATATATAAAAAATGATAAAACTGATAAAGAACGTCTTCCAGATGCTTCGATCGGGGGAGATAAAGTGACAAAGGTCGCCAAAAACGACAAAGAAAATGCTCGAGGAACGAGGAAGTTCGTCGGTTGAGATCGTTATGATCCCGTTCCGAGATGGAAAGATTCTTGGGGGTCGATAAAGACGGCTTTCTTCCAGCTTAATGAATTCGTTAAAGGTCCAGGTCCCCCTTGCGATGAAGGTCCGATATCCTGAGTGCATTGTCATGCTACGTATGGAGAATCCGAACCAGTTTCAACGGATGATTGGACACAACCGAGCCCCCCCCCTCCCCCCCTCACACTCCTTCGGGCTGAGTAGATCCTTATCGCTTCATAATAAATAAAAAAAATAAAATAAAATAAAAAAGCTGAAGGAGCCAGCTTTCTCTCCAGACAAATTGAATGAAGATATTCAGTACTTCATTGATATCTGATGCACATGACAGGGCAAGATTCACGGGACGACAGATGTTGCCTCTGTGAACTCCGGAGACTGAGTGCTTCAATTACCCCACTCCCGTAATTAGTGCCACCGATCCTTCCCAATTACGTTTTTTTGTGGGCGCAGAGGTGAGGAGCAAGGTCAGCCGTAACGGGACGCAGGGAGAAGGCATATAAAAAAAAAACGCGGAAAAGGACAAGGGACGGATTGCTGAAAGGGTATAGAAGTAGAACAGTCGAGAAAAAAGGAAATTAGGGTAAGGAGGCAAAAAAAAAAAAACTTGACGTTAAATAACTCTAATGGTTCCCAGAAGCCCCATCTTATCTTGACGGACCCGTCCCACTTTCCACCAAACCTTCATGATCCCTGAACGAAATCTAGGAGATTTCATCTCGTTACCGTACGTCTTGGCCCTGTCGAGGGTGTGGCGAAGACACCGAGCGAAGGCATCGAGCGAAGACATCGAGCGAAGACATTGATCATCGCGAGAAACTTTCGCACCCGGATCCCAATTTCACTTAAGCCCTATTGATGGGGCATAATTGCCTGCCTTCACAAGCCGGTTCGATGCGAATCATACATCATTTTTGGGGGGATTCTTTCACTCCACTCTACATGCCCATCAAAGTGTGTATGTATATAATCACACGTACCGTAAAAGCGACTGTTAATTGTCAGTCACCTTTTGCCCTGAGACGGATTTGTCTCTGCCAGATGCTATCTCCTATATCCCCTATAAGTGTGTGAAAGGGAAATTAAAGAGGTGCGGACTCTACGAGAGAGAAATGCCTTTCCGAGCAACTCTCGATAAGGTTTTTTTTTTTTCTCTCTTCCTCCTTCCGTGTCGACAAGATCCAACGGCCAAGGGGCTTCCGATGCCCCCCATATGGCGAACGGCTCAAGAACGGGGTTATTGGGTGATTCTTTGCATTCGGGAGCCTAGCGGGTGCCAAGGAAAACAAAGAGAAGAAGAAACAAAGAAGTTGGAAGACGGACAGACAGGTGGGGTGGATGGTTATAATCATTATTAAAATCCACACCGTTCCTCGAGGGTAAAATAACCAAGGGAGACTCCCAGAGGGGGGAGGGGGAGAAGAGGAGCCCTCCCTATGGGGAGAAGAAGGAGCCCGCCCTATGTGTCTTCTAGGGAGATCCATGAAGAAAACAACTTCTCTGAAGGGGCTTACACCACAGCCCATCAAAGAGGCATATGGCGCATTCCGCTCCCAATTTTTTTTTTCCCCAGCCTCGTGCACCTGTGGCGCACTAATATGCATACCCGTCCGGGTACTCGAAAGGCAAAATAACCGTCGAACGCCGGGACGATACAGTAAATCGCAAAGCACCAACGCGTACCGACTCTGCCCTCTTTCGCACGCACCTGCAATCGGTGCAGGTGCAGATGGCACGGTCGACGGTACACGCCCGATCGAGACCGCTTCGATATATTCCAGTCTGTCATGTGTTCGAAGAGCAACATAAATTAACACTCCCTCGAATGAACTCTTTCCGCGAGGGATATCGAGCATCGGCTCGATACCTTAATTGCTTCGGAAGAAATATTTTCTCCATAACAGAAGGTGAAAGCGGAACGAAAAACAATTAGACGGGATTTCGGTCTAAATACCACGTGGCGCGTTGGCGCCCACAGTGCATCGTTACGAACATTGCGTTATCGTCACGAACATTGCGAACATTCATACGAATGCTCGCAATAATTCGCGTCGTCCTACGCTCTCGAAAGGCCCCGAAGGCCGGGGACCTATGATCAGTTCGGAGATGATTGAAACTGATGAAGACAGCGGATGGAAGATTTATCCCAACCTTGATCCTCGTTATGACACCGAGCGACGACTGCAATTAAATCGTCTCCGTGATGCAACGGCGAGGAGGCGTTGAGAATTTTTACCCTCCGACGTTTAATAACCCTCTCGACTTTCCCTCGGCCTTTTGATCCATTAAGCCACATTAAGTCGCGTTAAGCCGCGGAGTTGACGGCGACGACCCGCAAGGACGTGACGCGAGAAGAGGGCTCCAGGATTTTCCCGGTTTGAAAAGACTTCTTTTTTTCGCGCGGGTGATCGACCTGGAAACATCATCCATTCACAGAAACATCATCCATTCACGGGGGTTTTCCGCTTCGATGAGAGAAAAATGAGCCTGTCCAGTGCAATGAGGGCAGTCATGACCGTTGGTCATTCAGATTGCAGGTCCAACAGGTGCAACAGGTGCAAAGTTCCCACCGGAAACGAAAAAGGTGCGAATCTCTTTCATGCAAATGTTTTCGCCGTCGGAAAAAAACGCCGCGGAAATTCGCGGCGCGGGTGATATAGCGCTTTTCTCTTGTTGTCCCCCCCCCCTCCCCCCTCTTTTCATCGCATCAATGCTGGTCGACGCCTCGTCAGTTTGCCCCATTTGTCACAAAACCCCCCTGACAATTACAAATCGGAGCCGACGACACGCAAACTCGAAAAAAAAAGAGCGATCGGGCCGTCGAAATCACGCAAAACAGACCACTGGACCCCATTTACATGAGAAAGCCGAATCCTGTTTGCATATAACTGCATAACGGAACCCCAAAAAAGTTAGTGGTGCCCAAGAGGTGCCAGGTGCAACAAAATGCACCCATCTATCACGAAACGAGCCAGTTTCTGCGCGCTGCATAACCGGGCCGCGGATTAGCGGACGAGTTCAATAAATGTATTCCGCTCCTCCAATTATGCAAATGAAGATCTTCGCGGGAGGTCGCCGATCTTTCACGAGCATTAGTAACCCTAAAAAAAGGACAACCTGAAACGACCTCAAACTCCACTTCGCCCCCCCTTCGCCCCCCCCTTCGCCCCCCTTCGCCCCCCCCCCTTCGCCCCCCTTCGCCCCCCGCGGCGCCTCGACGGAACGCCCCCAATTTGTCCTCCGCCGAGGAAATCTGAACCTTGAACGCCAAGGAAGCTGCATCTCTGCCTGGGCAGGTCCGGACGAAACGACCGAAATCGGACACGGTCGAGAAAGGTGTGTTGCGAGGCCAAGTTCATCGCGATCGCGGCGAGGGTGTGGGAATTATTTATGATTCCATTACGAGGGCGAGCCGGGAAGGCCCGTGATTTATGTCCTGTTTGTGTTCAACGGCATCGTGATTCATTCCAATTGATTACAGAGAGAGAAACATGAGACTCCCGATATTTCTTCTTTTTTTTTTTCTTCGTCGCCCGCGCAGAAATGCATCTGGTCTGCAGCCTTGACAAGGCCGTCATTATTATTTACCTTGAGTGCCACGCATTTTTCCTCCCATAAAAAAAAAATAATCCAGACCGTCCGGCTTCCTGATTCCTCTCCGAAGCGGCAGCGAGTAGAAATAATAGGAAAGAAAACGGGAAGAAACGCTTCGGTACTGGTACCGCTGCAAGGACTTACGAGGTGTGTGAAAACTTGCTCGAGTGTGAAAACTTCCGTCAGTTTTGAAGAATTGATACACCTTCCCCGGCCGATTCTCGCGGGGAAATTTTTTTTCCCGAAAAATTGCGTTAAGTGCCGTTGAACACTTCTGGTTAGCGTCGTTCTTCCCAGAGAGCCAAATTAGATCTGCAGCCATGTAAGACCTGAAGCCACGAAGGACCTGAAGCCACGTAAGACCTGAAGCCCCACATAAGACTTGCAGCCGCACAATACCTGAAAAGATATCGCTTCCTGTTCGGGCTCTGTTGGATCTTGTCTCCAGATGGAAGATTAATTATCCGAGAAATATAATACCGCTTCAAAGAGAGAAAGACGGAATACGAAGGTCCAGCTGTCATCTCAAAGAAACTATAATAACAACATGAATTCGTTCTCAAGTGCTGCCACCACTCGATCTCGACGGGTTCCCTTCGAGTCGGAGAAGTCGAGCGAAGTCGCGACCTCTGGCCCGACGTCGTCTCGCCGGCTGACGTCGGGCCAAAACACTTCTTTTCGACTGGGAAAGGCGTGGGAAACGAGAGTCGTACGGAATAATTTTCTCGGGGGGAATACGATTTAGTCGAAACCGTGACGAGAGAACAAATGGCCCTGATGGCCCCTTGCAAACAGGGCGTGTAGAACAACGATACGATTTACGAACGGACATCTGTATCTGCAAGTACGATGACTGAAACAGAAGCGGATCGTCGGGGACAAAACTGTCGCTCTCCCCCCCCCCTCCCACCTGCCCCCCACCTCCCCCTCCCCCCCAATTTTGTTTCCGTCTCGTTTCTCATCTTTTGAATGAACCTCTTGAATGAACATGAAGGACGCAAGGGGCGGGGGAACTGGGACGTCACCGGATTTTTATTTATTCCGCGGCCCCGGCGAGGCGGGGGACGAGACGGAATTCCTCGCCCAAACCCAAACTGCCACCTTCGAAGCACCCGAAGAAGCCGGTAACGTCTGAAGGGTCTACCCACTCCAAAGCGGTTCAACGCACTCGACCGGGCTCGTTCCCACGAACCCGCAGAGTTCCTTCGAGTACCCGAAGGAGTCGACGAGCCGAAGAGGCGCTTTGAGGAAAGCCATTCACAAACACACTCGACCTCCATCCTCCCTTTCCCTTTTCGTCGATCGCGATCGTAATTAGAGATTTTGGTAAAAGGAAGGGAGAGGAGCCTGGGTGGAATACCCGTTTGCATTGCGGGATTCTCGACCCACGTATACGCCTCGTAACACGAGATTATTCCCGAGAGAGAGAGAAAGGTCAAAAATCTCTTTCCGGAAAATGGAAGCCAGGGGGTCTAACCACAGGGGGTTGTGTGGCTACCGCATTTTTCAAACGCCTCTTCTCCGTGCCGAAATATTAGAACTTCTCCGGCTCTTCCTCACCTAATGGCTTCCTATTTATGAAGGGAAATAATCGATAACCATCGCCCCCGAAGGTTTGAGGTGAAGCATCCTAATGCGACCGTGCAGGTTTCTTTTCCCCCTGGGGTACACCCGTGACCCTGGGGTGCTCGAGGGGGGTTTTTCTCCCTCTCTGTCTCTCTCTAGCCTTTCCCCCTATTGACAGAAGTGTGTCAGTGTCAGCCGCGTTACTGATGCTGGTAGCGGTTGGGTCTGACTGGCGATCCGTCAAAATGAACCATGCTGACTCCAGGTGGTCCGAGGAGGAAACAGTAAAAGAAGGAAAAGATGAGGGACAGAAAGAGAGAACCAAAAAAAAAAGAAAAGAAAAGACGAATGGAAACGAAGAGAAACTCTCATAGCTGCCGAAGCGGTTGACGGTTTGACCACAAGGTCTCCGGGTGTCAAGAGGACTTTTTTTTTCCCGGTCTCGTCGATGGCGTTGAGGCCGCAATAGGAAAGGAATGCGAGTGCCCTTTAACGGGTCCGAGGGGCCGTGGACTACAACCGCACCGAATCTTATCTCATATAGAGCTGGCAGTGCATTTGTCATCTCGGTGATCCCTTTCCGGGCCGTTTTCTTCCGGAGAACCACTTAGCTCTCGGTTCCGTCCGATGCCCTCGCAAAAAAACCGGAGAAAAATTGTCGATTGCGAACCCGAATCACCCGAGTGTAAAAACCGCATCTACCCAGAAGTATCATCTTCCATCGGTTATAAAACCGAGCCCACTTCCTACGGACCCCATCGTGCATCATACGGTACCCGGCCGTTGGCACGCACGCACACACAACCGGAACGGGGGAAGAAGGACATCGGTTAGGGGATACGGGTACGCGACGAGAGGGGAAAATGCTGCATCACTCTGCTTGTGTGACTGAGCAAAAGGAAGCCGCTGTTCTTTCCTCATGCACGAGCCACTTGTCCTCCTGTGGATAACGGCTTCGATTCGTCCTACATCCTAAGATGATTCATTTAGCAGATAGGCTGCAGGCTCCGACACCCTCACGTATCGAGGGGGGGGAGGGCACAACGGAGAAGACCCGGCGCATAATGGTACGACGGGGTTGCTATCGATGAACCAGATCTCCTTCCCGGTTGGGGGTCGCCACCTCTCTCGACCTTTGCACGAGTTCCCTCTCGGCTCTCAGCCTTGGCGAAGACGAGGGAACGGCTTCCACTCGATCGGGGATTTGCACGTCCGCGTGGCCCTGAAACGGCAACTTCTCTCACCCGTGCACGGCAACTTCCCTTCGTGCACGGCAACTTCCCTTCATGCACGACCGATTCCAAAGGAGAAATTCTTCTCAAGGCTTTTCCTCCTAGCGCCGTATATCACGTCTCATATAGGCCGAACTACCGATCCATCGAGTTCGAGCCCGAAGGGGGAAAGTGTAGATGTTTCACGTGATAAACAAACAGGATCTCGCGGAACCAGACACGCGATGGACGTGTGACAGGATCTAATTTGGAATTTCCTCGTGCACATATCAAAGATTTTCACTCGAAGCTGGAGCATGCTAGCCATCACGGGGATAGGCATTATGGGCTATTCTGCCTTTCTCTGTCCCCCCAGGCCCCATAGGCACATTCTCATGCGCATTTCAAGACTTCGTATGTGAAATTTCCATCCCATTTCAGTCGCAATCTGTGGGAATATAGTTGAGGGAAAAATTAATTGTTCTTTTTTTTTTTTACCAAGGAGCACATTTTACCACCTCAGCCCACTTGCGCTGAGTCAACTTCACTCATCCGTGTTCATTCCACGTGGCATTGACTCATTTCCCGCCAGATTAGCCCTTTCAACGAAGAACTACGCTAGAGTAGAATCCACAGTGAAGTCAAGACGTGCCTTCTCACACCTCTCTCTAAAAGCCCCTTTAGTTAAAGGACCGTTAGCCAGCGGAAGGTTAAATGAGGTTTGTGCATTCCAAGATAAAGAGGCTTTCAACAAACGGTCTGTTTTTTCCTTGAAGGACCGCTAACTAAAGAAGTTTCAGCATTCAGGCCTTAGTGCGGAAGGAAGGATTCTTGTATCCAAATCCAGTTTCGCTTCGTATATCCTTTCTAAAGTGACAGAAATGAAAAACAAAATTAAATCCCGCACGACATCCCCTGGCACAAGGCGTGAGAATGAACGAGGACGTAACAGAGTGAAGAAGTCATTCCATCACTAAGACGTAAGATCATTTCCAGTGCGAGGGAAAGCCACGTGGGAGGATCCAGCTTTCGTGCGGATAGTCCGTACGAATTCCAAGGGATATTCAGAATCATACTAAGGGAAACCGTCAAATCGTACCTGGTTTGTAAAGTTACACTTCGGTTATCTACAGCTAGGACTGTACCGATCGCAACATTTTGCCGATGACCGATTATGATCTCATGTCTATCGGCCGGTGCCGATGTCTATTGTGACGAGTAGAGAAATAA
>CAJPEV010005164.1:0-16670 GCA_905338385.1 Darwinula stevensoni
CGCATGGTGAAGTAGGCGCTACCCGGCTATGGATGACCCGGCTATCATGGCTTCCAAACCTCACACTACATTAGCGCCACCAGCCACTCTAGGTATGAAATATAAGATCTCTATGGGGCGACTTGTTTGCAATCGCAGCTGCCAGTTCTCATCCGTCCTTCGTAGCGAGAGGATCCATTCGGAAACGGAGAAGCAGTGCGTGGCGGTATGGACTAGAATGTTAGCTGAAGTCGTTTAATGGCTATTCGGCCAATGCGGTAGGTCGTACTCTCATCTATATATTCCAATGAACCTAGCACGTTCTTCTGCATTGAACAGTCATGTGTCGACCGAACTCTACAGAGCCGGGTTCGCCTAATCGCCCAAACGATCGCTTTAATCTTTAGCTTGGCTTACACGGTCGAAAGGTTCGTGAAAATCGCCATCGTCATCATAGAGGGTGAGTGGATGGTTCAAGGAGATATGTGCATTCCTAACGGGAAAGAAGACACTCGATAAATCCTCAATTAAAAATTTCATAGGAAACGCTGAAAATCCGATGATTCGCCAGGCTGAATCGATCACAAGGAGGAACTGAAATTTTCAGTGATTTCTCTCCTCAACGAGGAATACGAAGGGCTTGGGCTGATTGATGAGAGTGTTGCGAGAACCATCGGCTTTGGGGTAGGGGCGTCCCGTCGTGGTGCGAAATGTTAGTTTTTGCATGAAGATGGTCACGAACAGGAAGAGTTCCATTTGAGCCAAAGACTCGCCCAGGCATTGACGCTTCCCTGTATGAGGGCATTATATATGAGAATAATATTGGTGTATGATGTGTGCATAGTTAATCGAACAGCAAATGACTTACCGAGGGAGAATGGAAGGAAGCTGGGAACTTTGGTCTTCACGGATCCATCTGGATTCAAGAATCGTCCCGGATCAAACTTTTCTGGATCGGGCCAGAAGTTGGGGTCCATGTGACACGACCAGACGTTTGCTAGGAATGTCGTCCCCTGTGAAAGAAGAACGGAAACCACAACGATCGCACTTCCTCGGCAAAACAGCCTACAACCCCAGAAAAATGAGCGGTCTCCATCAGATTTGAAAGAAATGAACGAAAGGCAGACATGCTTAATTTCGGCAGTCAAAAAAGTTCTAAGCCTGAGGAACTTCAGTTTGCAATTCGTCATTCTTTCTCTTCTCGTGATAAGACAGATGTCTTTGTTGGTGACTGGCAACATTTCATCTTATTTGTCGGTTAAAGAAAGCTTCTACGAATTTTTTCAGTGAGCCACTAAAGGGTCTGTTGAAGGGGCATTAACATCGAGAGGCTAGCTGTGGTGAATTTCTGTAGGGAGTGATTTAGCCTGTAGGGAGTGGATCTCGCTGCAGATCTTTCATAGAAGTATCAGTAGGACTCTGTCCTCTTGGCTACTGTCATCATGGAAGCATCGTTTTGTTCTTCCCCATGCCCACGAGCAGAAGACACTAACAGCGCAGAAAATCCTTGAACTAACTTCTCCGGAAATAGGAGAAGAGTAAATCAGAGTTGTCATAGGTTGTTCCAATTTCGAGCATTCCCCTTTCCATCCGTTTCCATTCGACCGAATTTGACTTCATTTCAACACGAGGCAACGTCGAAATTGACTTTAAGGCTGAGGTATGAGTTGGCATTAAAGAGTTCAACTCTGTAGCTGAGTTTCACTCTTGAACTCCGAACGGATAGGAGAAAACTCCTTGACAACTGAAAGACAGGCACGTTAGACGCCTGTCTCTCTACTTGCGGCATTGTATGGAGCGTCATCGGCAGTTGCGGGCGAGATACAGACGTGAAAGGAAGGAAGGTAGCGGTCAATTTCCATCGCTTTTGAAAGCTCATTAGTAGGGCTGTACCGATTCACCGTCTAACACCGGTATCAGTCGCCGGTGTTGCACTATCGGCACCATCAGCCATCGGCCTATGGCGACGGTGACGGTGCCGGTGCCCAATGGACGGGCAAAGCGAAAAAAAAACTACGTGAGAGTGTGAACGCGGCTAGGCGCCGGCCATCTCACTAAAAGCCATTCCTGCCAGCCTCTCCCAGACAAAAATGTTGGATTATGTTACATCCGCAATATAGTAACCGGAAGGAGAAAGTAACGGTAAAGAACGGGAAATCATTGCATCTCCATTTAGGTTATGTTTTTGGAAAGGATGTGTCAGTAAATGCTCTCAACCGCAGCAATGGGTCTCAAGATAACCTCTGACAGCCTCAAAGAGAGACGGACAGGTTGCAGAGGACCAAAAGTCATCTGTATCGTTTCAAGAAGGCCTACTGATAAGTATCACCTGACTTACAATTAGGCCTATTCGAATCTAAAGGCGATTTCTTTTACAGGCCACAATTGGCACCGGCACCAGCACCGGCTCTGGCCGATGGTTATGAGGAAAAAATCGGCCATTGGCCCACCGGCCCTACGAGATATGTGATCACCCAGTCAGTAATTTATCCCCACGCTAAGTGTGGCTTATCACCGAAGTATGCATGGGTTACAAGCATGGGCCAAGTACATCAGCCCACACATGCATCCATGGGCCGTAGCGGAAATGTCCGAGTTATCTGTGGCAACCTCAACGGTGGGACAAATGTAGCTTATGCGTGAGGCACGTTAGTGACAAAAATAACCTGGCTGGTCGGTCAGCACGTGGAAGCATGGCATCAACGTGGCGCATGTGTGGGCCGCTTAAATGTCCGCTTTTTCTGCTGCAACCTTCTACAATGGTGGAGAGATTTCTACTTATATTACTAGTACTGCTGGCACTCGCATAACCCCTTGCTCAAGCAAGAGTTTGACCCATGGATGGGCAGGAGGCATAGGATATTACAGGAGTTATTCTACCCCTGAAACGTACTAATTATAGTATATTGCATTATAGGATGCTACCGTATTCATGAAAGCATCTTCAAATTTTTTTCCACTCGCCTTCAGTCGTATATCGGGTATGTGCGTGGAACATCCATGTATGCCAAGTGAGGGCCTAGGGTGCAAAAGTTTCCTGTGCCATACACGGTCTAACAACCAAACAGCCACATAAACGCCGCTGCTGCCGCACAAACGCCGATCTATGGCCACACATGCGCTGCTGATTGGGCACTGGTATAGCTCCACTTATTAGTGATGACCTCGGCCTTCACCGATCGTTCGGAGCAAGAACGTGGACTTCGACTGATCCCATGATGCCACGCTCCAAGTCGCACAAGTTCATGCGAATAAAATGTATCTATGGGAAACATATGTTCACATCCTTGCATATTCAAGCAAATCTGGGAAAGTACTATAGAGAAGTAGCTAATCACCTTAGGGATAAGGAACCCGGCGACTTCCGCATCTTCGATGGCCTCGTGCGGCAGCGCGTAGGGAACGAGACTCGCCAGCCGGTGCGTCTCCATTATGAAAGCTTCGGTGTAAGGCATTCTATATGTCATGAGGCAATAAGAAATGTATATAAAGAAGAAGAAGGAAGTAAGACTGATAGTTTCCAAGATAGCAAAAAGAGCCAAGAAATGAGGCTCGTAAGCCTATATCTTAAAAAAAAAGAATGTAAGTTTTAAAGATTCTATGAAACCCCATTGAAATAGAATTAAAGATTTCTATTTCCATTCAAACGGCCCTGTATTGCTGGAAACGAAGTCGGAAATTGGCGACGGAGTAAGATATCTCAAAGGAATGTTTGACTATATCGTACATTTAACGAAAGCATCATTCCAGGCTCCTTAAGATTGAGAGTCTGTAAACTTCTCATTTAGGTTAGGGGACTGGATATATGGCGGTTCAATTCCTGCCGAAAGACTTTTCTATAAGCATTTTAAAATTTACTTTTGGGGTCAAAACCCGCTAAGAATTTCGAAATGAACTGTTTCAAGTCAAAACCTGTGTCGATCGTCGAGCGATGGAAGTCTGTCACGCCCGACAACGTTGTCAACTTCAGCCTGAAGTTTCTCCTGAATTTCAGGGTGGCAGAGGAGAAACAAGACGCACCACCGAATGGTATTCGACGTCGTCTCGCTCCCGGCGATGAACAGATCCGAGATGTTCGCTTCCAACTGGAACTCTACGATGGATACGAGCTACTTCCAATTCTCTCCTGCATCCCTTCCTCGATCTCTAGATTTCCAACTATACCCGAGAAGTTGGGGTTGACCTCCCCTCGAGCCTTCTGCTGTGCCATTTCCGTGAGGTAAGCGTCGATGTAGTCGTTGGAGCCTCCTGCCAAGGGCAGTTTCCTCTTGTGTTCCTCCACTTCATTCTTGGGAAACAAAGCCTGAATGTTATTTTCTCGCTACCAGGTAACGGAAACACTACACAACTGAAACAAGCAGTAGTGTTCCGGTTACATTTTATATTCAGGAAAATCTTCTAAATACCGAAGGACTGTTTTTAGCAGTGTGAATACATTAACGTCTCAACATCGGAGATCTCATGGGGTAGTTAGATTTCCTCATCGTGTTTAAAGATTAGATTTTCAGATTTTTATGTGGTTTGCACCTATGAAAATACCAGGAATCGTTTGGAGCAATTCCTCTTTGGCTTGAAGATGCAAGTGACTAAACGTTGAAGGAGAATTCACAAAGAGAGAATTCCGAGATAAGTAGACGGCGTAATAACGCCGTAAAAGGGTTCAATTGGAGTTTACTCTCTCTTTAGTAAAAGATTATCTGTGATCCATACGTTCTCGGACTCAGCCGTTACCGTCAAAGACCTTTATGGTGCCACATCAACATCGTGAATGACTGAAAGAAGTTCATGATTCAAGATGTTTTTCGTTTTCATTTTATTTAATGAGACGACCTTGGAGAAATGACTTTGGGAGAACTTTATTCTAAAATTTCGAGGCAGGATAGAGAAAACGTTATGTTCTTTGTACGCAAACCTAAAGTACTTGAGGTACCACACCATCCCACCCCAAGGTGTTGGGGCGACTGGCGTCTCCAGCAGCACCGAATACTCTGGTCGGGTTAAATGATGAAATCTTAGCTAACGACCAGGGGATGGGGCCATTTCGCGGGAGTCATGCACCCAACTCTAGTAGCACATAGCATTGAATAAACATTGAACCCATGTTGATTCAATGTTATGTGCTACTTGGGAATAAGCCGAGGAAATCGGCCAACCACACACCCTAAAAATGGAAATAATTGGACTCGGCTGAACGTGCCTCTACTAGTTACATACTGAGAATGTTTTCCTTATGGCAGCCATGTTCCGGGCGATGCGTCGAGATGCCAGGAACGACGGAGGCCACAGGAACGCCAGCAGAGGAGTCCATTGAAGGTGGCGGAGGATGTCGGAGTCCATGAAGACTCCCATGATTCGGTTCATGAAGTCTTGCATCTTCGCGTCGTCGTGAGAGAATTGCTTGTCTGTGAGGCAGAAACATAAATACATTCATTTACATATTTTTTAATAAAATAATTATTTCCAAAATGAACTCGTTCGCGAACCTGCAGTCATTTTCCAAATGATGTTGAGGATAGCGAGGTTGAGGCGGGGGCCAAGATCTTGCGGTTCCTGTCTATTCTCTATGAGGAATTTGCAGAGATCGACGGCGGCATCTTGGATCATGGAATCCATGGCTGCCTTCTTCCCGAAGCCAAAATCCTTCAGAACTCGAATTGTGAAGCGACGATTTTCTTGCCACAGGCTTCCCGACGAAAAAGCAATACCTGATATGCGAATTTTATGTCCCGCAATTGCTGGGTTTTAGGAAGGTTAACCAATCAATTCGATTATGACTTGTCTCTCCTTCATTGCTCCACTTTCGAATATGTTGCTATCTTCATGCTCCTTTGGCAGATATAAAGTATTTACGTGTAAATAATTCTGAGTCGTCGTCAGTGTGAAGAATGCATGAACTTTTTCTCCGCTTGATGTTGAATTCGGATTCACAATCACTTTAGCCCTTTCAGTGCTGAATTTAAAAATATAAATAACAGAAAAAACAAATTTTCCTTATTCAACCGTTCCCAGTGAAACTTCATAAACCACAAAAATACAAATTTCAAAGGAGGTCACTGGAGGTCCCGCCAGGACCAAAACGGTCAAGCCAAGAAAATTTAATTTACTTGAAAGTGAAAGGCTTGGGAGTAATTTATTTTCTATGGTGCCTCTTCTTGAAATGAAATTCACGGCACTTGGCTTCATGTTGGCGAAAAGTGTGACTATTGCAGAGGAGTAGGTCATGAGTCGGCATCTCGGCTTATCCTTAGCCCTCTTTATATCCCCATATATTAGGGGGGGAATTAAAATGCAGAGAATGTACCATTCTTGCCGAAGAAGATTTGTCGAGATACAGCGACCTCGGTTCGACCGGAAAACTCTGCCCGTCCGAAGATCTCCCGGATCAATTCCCAATTGCCGAGAATCACGAGGTCCTTGGAGAGCACCCCGAGGGTGTAGATGTCTCCGTATTTTTTCCTCAGGGCATCGAGCGCGTAGGGTTGACCTCCGTCCAAGAATGGGGCAGAGCCAAGAAGTGGAACGCCCCATGGTCCTGGAAATGTGGAATTAATACACAACTACGACTTGATGCTTGAACCTGAACTCACTCGAAATCGGGCAGGCGACTCAGGAAAAAATCGAACAAATGACCCCAGAGAAATTTACTCGCGCTAGTATCGGAATGAGAAAGAACGAGGCAGAACGTCTTCTCTTCTTCACTCAATATTGAAAGGACGATTTCACTTGAATGTCCTTTTCGAATTCCGGATCAACTGACAACATCAGATAAAAGGAACTCCATTCGATATACCTGGCGGGAGTTTGGACCAAAGAAGAAGCTTTTTCACAAATAGGTGCAGGAGATACACGAGCAAGCAGGACGCTAACACGATGGTGACACCCATCCTTATCGCCAATGCGATATGAAATGTCTGAGTGTAATTCCAAGGACGGCCTCGCCGGCGCAGCCTGTGTCCGCAGAGATAAATACTTTCCTTGATGCGTTCCAGATATACAGGGTGGCCACAAATTATGGCTTGTAATTTTTTATTTATTAAGAACACATACGGGACATTTTTTTCCTACAATACAGTCTCCCAACATCCAAATATTTTCACATGTGGTCACAGGTGCATATCCTGGTCGACAGCATTCGAGATTCTGTCCTTGAGTTTCTCTATGGACCTGGCAGAGGGGTAACTGAGTCCTTGACTTAGCCCCCAGAAATGGAAATGAAGGGGTTTGATGCCGGGTGAACGAGGAGGCCAGTGATAGGACGCGTTTTTTCATATGCGAAACAGCTAAATGCACGTTCACTTCCACTGAACTCCGCCATAACTGTTCGCCCGATCGTCACGCCACTAGCGACAAAAGTATGAACCTTCATCTACGGGGGAAAAACTTGAACGTTGGGAGACTATTTTTTAGTAAATAAGTTTTCCGAATGAGTTCTCAATAAAAAATTAAAAGCCCTCCAATCCGTCCGGTAATTTGTGGCCACCCTGTAGAGGAAGAGGAAACGTTTGAAAATATTGAAAATAGATCCCCATCCTCCAAATCCGCTTTTTTAAGATCCTACCCATCCAAGGACAATGCGAACCTAATGCTGAGATGAGAAAGAGACATCCTGTTTCCCCGGAAGCAGAAGGACACCGACGCCATTTCCTAATAGGTTAACTTCACTCCACGGACCCTTCGGCAGTGATCTTGATTTGGATTCTTCCTCGAAAACAGGGGAGTCGTTGTCTCATGGAGTAATATGACCTCGTATACTTTCTTGTGTCCATCACCCTGCTCAGAATTATCCTGGGTCTTGTTTGGCTGTGTTGCCACATTGGTCGAATAGATCCAGGAAGTCAAATTCCTTCCCAGGCGTCGCTTGTGGAGAAAATCTCAAGTACTGTTCCAAAAGTACTAGAGACGCGTAATGATTGCATATATATGGCAATTAACCATATTGGGCAAGTAGTCGCCATCTCAGTTCGCAGACAGGAAATCTTGTTTGTTCGCATGTCTCGCCAGATGTCTCGCCAGATGTCTCGCCAGACATCTGTTGATGTAACGTTGACCGGACAACGTTCTCTCAATATTGATCTTTTGAACATCGAATCAACATTGAATGAATGTTAAAGGATTCATACCCTAATGAAGCGTTGTTTTAATTAATATGTGAGCAATGCGGCCGCGGTGAAGTTGTTTCACGCGAGTCTGTCCTTTCTTCGGATAACCTATATTACTATAGGCATTCACCATACTCAGATAATCGTGTTAGTAATAAAAAATAATAAAGCAATAAAAAAAACAGATTCATATGGGAAATACTACATGAAGACCATGTACCATCAAGACCGTCCCAGAAAACACTTTTTGTATTATTAGTAAGGAAAATAGGAATGATTTTAGCAGCCATTACAGTTCAAGCTTAATTAAAATATATCTAGCTAGTGTCGTCACATCATTTCTCCTACACCAAGCCCTTGATGACATAATGAACACGTCGGTGCCTATTTCCGGAAATAGGTCTGACACGGTAAGGTTTTGAATCGTTGCTCCTAGTTACGCGAGCCGAAAGTGTCATTCTGCTTGTTTGGTGCAACGAAATTCGAGTGCCTTTCAGGCACTGTCTTATTTGCTCAAAATCGAATGTTCCTCTTGAAAGAAATATCTCCTGGTAGATCGGCTGAAGCAATTAAGTAGTTGCAAACACTGATGGAGAAAGCATTTAAAAAAATCATTTACTGCATATAATACTTCGACCGTGAATGGTCTAGAATTGAATGAATGTTGGCCCAAAGGGGGTGTATCAACGGTGACGGTCACGCGTTTTTATTGAGACAATTTCACAATGTCAGGTGCTCGCGAGAGTTTTTTTTTTCTTTTTGTTTTTTTCTGCAATAGACTTTAGGCCAGGCGTAATTTCAGCCACCTTCTCATCTGCCCTAAATCAACCATTTTTCGTGATCGTAATGTATTCTGGCCGATTGGCTCAACTATTAAACGAATCATGATGAAGTGCACACAAGAAATCCTAAGGGTAGATAAAAAACAAGGGATTTTTTGCTGCGAAAGAAACCATTGAATCGAGGCTGATTTAATGTCGACACTTCCACCGTGAATAGTGTAGCATTGATTCAACGTTGAATCAATGTTATGTGCTACCTGAGTTGCGACCAACCTTGAAAGGATCCAAAGGCACAATATTCATGTGTTTTTGCGCTTGTGTCTTGCTGGGATTGAGAGAAGGAGATGTCAATCTAAATTTTCCAAACATTGGTCAAATCCGATTCGACTTTCATGAGCTAGGTTTCATCTTTTTATTGCCATATTCCCCAAAATTGCATTATGTACATTTCTAACAAGTAAGCAGTCGCTCAATTAATCCCAAAATTCAATTTAATAAAAAATGATGCTGATCCTTTGCCTCGCCAGGTTGAACCAATCAGAGGGAGGAACAGAATTATTCATTGATTCCTCTCCTCAACGAGGAATACGAAGTCCTTGGGATGATTGATGACTATGCAGCCAGAACCTTCGGCTTTGGGGTAGGGGCGTCCAGTCGTGGTGCGGAATGATAGTTTTTGCATGAAGATAGTCACGAACAAGAAGAGTTCCATTTGAGCCAGAGACTCGCCCAGGCATTTACGCTTTCCTGTTTGAGGAGAGCATGTTTGACGATAATTTTGCCGAAGAACAATATTGATACATGTGGTGTGCATAGTTAATCCAACGGCAAATGACTTACCGAGGGAGAATGGAAGGAAACTGGGTACTTTGGTCTTCACGGATCCATCTGGATTCAAGAATCGTCCCGGATCAAACTTTTCTGGATCGGGCCAGAATTTGGGATCCATGTGACACGACCAAAGGTTTGCTAAGAATGATGTCCCCTATGGAGGATGAATGGAACATTCAACGAATGTACTTTCTCGGCAAGGAATATTCAATTCCAGAAGAAAATGCAAATCTTTTCTCAGGTTTAAAGATAACAACAAGGAGACAAACAATGATGACAACATTTGTCTTAATGTTTCCTACTTCTGATTTTGTGCGGCCATAACTCTCATAGATAAGGCATTTGAAATTCAATACCCTTTTCAGGTAGCACTGCATGGTAGCAATTTTAAAACCTCTTATTAGACACAAACTGCTTGTTGATTGATTCGCTTCATCCTGAGTAATTTCAGTTTCAATATAGGTCAAGTTCGATGTGGATCAAGTCCTCTTCCGAAAGGAAAACATCTATTTGAAATTAGCAATTGCAATAGAATGTGCGCTTGAAATGCAATTGGCGCTTCGAAAGAAAACATCAAACTCCTGGATTGTGTGCCAAACTATTTTACCCTAATTCCATGAATATATTGTGGTATATCTGCAGGGGCCCTGATAGCGAGCCAGTTGTACTCGCTTTTCCAAGTCAAACGAAACATCATTTACAAAACAGCATGTGTCATGCAGATTGAAAGCATGCCCAGGTGAGCTGCGACAACGCTAAAAGCTAACAGAAAGTAGACCAAATGGAATATATTAGCAAATAGGCATGTTGCACTCTCCTTTATACTTTAGTCACGAGACAACAGGGTGATCTGGCTAATTTCGAAGTCGTCCATCTGCAATGCCCTTTTGGATATTAAGAAGTTGGAGGAATTTTGCTTCGAAAGAGTTTTCTTAGAGCTGTTTTTTTTCGATTCAATCATTGACACGTGACGACACTGAATAAAAAATTGTCACCTGAGGGGGGCGGATATGTTCTCGAATGGAGGCGGAAAAGCTTTGAAAACACTCAAAGAAAAATTGCTTTCGTGAGATTGGGTATGTCAATAGGAGTGAAATGATTTGTAGTTTTTGAATCCGAAATATTGAATTTGGAAACTTGGGTATGTCCATCAAAATACTCGATCTTCAATTTCAATGAGGTACAGTTGCTCAGATATTCCGATTGTTTTTTTTTCTGTCTTCTGTCCCTTTCAGATAAGTTGCGCAGCCACTTTTATGTCCTGTCGCTAGAGTACCTATCATCGTGGAAGCGTTTTTCCGTCCTTTCCCATGCCAATTAATAAATGACATTAAAAACAAGCAAATCATGAAACTAACTCATCCGGTAATCGGGAAAAGCGGAAATAGTCCATTAGAATCGTCCCTAAATTGAAGCAATTTTGTACCAAAATCTCTATCTCCATTCTTTCACACAACTTTCCATTCTGTAGGTTGCCATCAGGGTTTGATTAAATATGACTTATACCGAAAGAGTATCTAATCACCTTAGGGAATCGATACCCGACGACTTCCGCCTCTTCCAAAGACTCGTGAGGCAACGGGTAGGGGAAAAGGCACACCAGCCGGTGAGTCTCCATTATGAAGGCTTCCGTGTAAGGCATTCTGTGCGGCATGGAACAAGAAGGAATGAAAATGAAAAAGGATGAGGAAGGAAATAAAATACGAGAACGGTTTGAAAAAAGCCAGTTAAGAAAAGGTACTCGAAAGTGAGTCGTATGACAGGCACAAATTAAAACAAAAAACAAATGAAAATTCTAAATAAAGGAATAAAATAATAGAAGGACTTGACATCAGATTTTAGAATGAAGAATTGGCGGCCCATTTGGCCCGTTTCGAATAAATACATTTTGCCGATATGTGATGATGCAAGATGCAAACACTGCAAACCAGGAAAGAGAAGAGATCATGTTAATATTTCCAAGGAAGCACGCCGCTGCAAATATTCAAGAATGACTCTTGTTCTTGTTGTGTTTGATTATTATTTCTGAGATTGAATGCTCTCATAAATTTCCTTTGTATCCCCAGAAGAAATGTGAAAATAAAGTCTTAAAATATGTAATAATGTGTTCTTTAAATTGAAATTCAAGAGTTCTGATTCGAGATTCATAACTTTGTTACCACAAACCAAGTTTATGAATTGGCGAGGGAGAATGATGCCTAGAAGGGTTTTTCTACTGGTTCTACTAAAGCCAAAAATAGAATTTCTCCACAAAGTGGAATTACTGCAAAAAAGTCTATTTGACACTTCAGACCACTTTTGCAATTAAGAGTCTGTGAGCTCCTCGTTTAGTTCATGAAGGCGAGATATGTGGCGATTCATTTCCAACCAAAATACCTTGATTCAATTCGCATTTTTTAAATCTTTATATCTGAACGAACCCCACCCTTTCAGCACACACAAAGACTGCAAAAATCATGTTTCATGTCATGTCAAACCTGTGTCGATCATCGAGAGAAGGAAGTCTGTCACGCCCAACAATTTTGTCAACTTCGACCTGAAGTTTCTCCTGAATTTCAGGGTGGCAGAGGAGAAACAAGACGCACCACCGAATGGTATGCGACGTCGTCTCGCTCCCCCCGATGAACAGATCCGAGATGTTCACACGCAACTGGAACTCTACGATGGATACGAGCTACTTCCAATTCTCTCCTCCATCCCTTCCACGATTTCAAGATTTCGAACTATACCCGAGAAGTTGGGGTTGACCTCCCCTCGAGCCTTCTGCTGTGCCATTTCCGTGAGGTAAGCGTCGATGTAGTCGTTGGAGCCTCCGGACAAAGGTAGCTTCCGTTTATGTTCCTCCACTTCATCCTGGGGAGGAAACTAAGTCAGAAAACTATTCCCCCGTTATCTAGTAACTGAAACACTATTACTAGTAGCCGTGTTTTAGTAATATATCCTGGAAACTGAAGGACTGCTTCGAACTGTATGTATCCATGAACATCTTAACTTTCAACGATCTCATAGGACGGTGAGATTTTCTCATCGCATTAAAAGAGAAGATTTTCACATTGCAGTAAGGGTGAGACCTGAAAATATCAGCTGTCCGCCGTAGCAATTTCTCCTCGTCGTAAAGACGGGAGGGACTAAATGCTAATGCCATATGAACTACCGACGTCCCCCCGTCTCATCCTCTGGTCTGGTCAATTTCTAAAGTACTATTTACCAACCGTTGAGACCATATCGTGTGAGCTAAGCACCCAATGAACCAAGCAAATCAATCCACCAACCACCCCAATACTGGACGTGAGTGGATTCTGCGTTGCCTTTCTTCCTCATGGATCTACATACCGCGAATAATTGGAAAATGGCAGCCATGTTCCGGGCGATGCGTCGAGATGCTAGCAACGTCGGAGGCCATATGGAGGCTAGCAGAGGAGAAAATTGAAGGTGGCGGACGACGTCGAAGTCCCCGAAGACTTCCATGATTCGGTTCATGAAGTCTTGCATCTTCGCGTCGTTGTGAGAGAATTGCTTGTCTGTGAGGCAGAAACACGAATACGGCATTTACCCTTTACGGCATGTACCCTTTACGTTGAAAAAAAAATGAAATGAAGATTTCAAGGTGTGAGCTCGTTCTCGAACCTGCAGTCATTTTCCAGATGATGTTCAGGATGGCGAGGTTGAGGCGGGGGCCGAGATCTTGAGGTTCATGCCGATTCTCAATGAGGAATTGGCAGAGATCGACGGCGGCATCTTGGATCACGGAATCCAAGGCAGCCTTCTTCCCGAGGCCAAAATCCTTCAGAACTCGCATCGTGAAGCGGCGATTTTCCTGCCACAGGCTTCCCGATGAAGCAGCGAGACCTTTAAGAATCAGACTTATTCTTTGATTCCATCTCATCGTATCGCACATGGCCAATCTGCTCATCCTGCTATACCAGTTGCTCGAGCAGCAGAATCACCATGTTGAAGATTTCAAATAAGTTCCGCACTTGATTTCGACAAATTTGATAATATCAGCCCCGACTGAAAATTTCTTTTACATCAATGATTTCCAATTTCCGTCTTTCCCAGTTGGTACAACAAACTCCTTTTCATTCTCGAGGCGAGAATTTAAAGGCCTAAATAATTTAATTATTCGCCGGACCCCAATTCCCGCTCATTTCGAACCTCGAAAGCGCAAACCCACGCGAACCTCAGACGCCTACGTCCGCCGAAACATTTTTGAATGCATGTTACCCTTATCCCGGAAGGAGACTTGTCGAAACGCAGTGAGGTCGGGCCGGCCGGAGAACTCGGCCCTCCCGAAGACATCCCGGACGGATTCCCAACCGCAGAGCACGACGACGTCCTTGATTATGGTCGAAAAGTTGTAGACGTCCCCGTGTTTCTTCCTCGGGGCGTCCAGCGTGGAGGGCTGGCACCCGTCTATGAGGAGGATCGGCTCGCCCCATGGACCTGGAAACGAATTACGAATTTTTCACATTTGGGTTAAGCAAGCGAATGTTCGGGGTGAAAGGGTGATGATCTGACTGGAAAATCTCCCGATATTGAAACATTAAAATCTGAAATCAGCTGACATCTTTGATGCTTTGAGTTTTTTTCCCGCGGACAATTCGGCTGTGGAACTTTTTGGCCAAGGCCAGATGGGCCAAGTAAAATCAGGTGAATAAACTGAAAAGTGTCATTTCTTTCGACGAGTAGTTTATTTTTCTTTGCATTTTTTTTGGCTTTGGGAATTGTTTGGTGGGGTTGTTGCCTTGGTGTTCGAGAGGGAGTTCCTGGTTTGTTCCTCGTTTCCGTTCGGATTTGCAGGCTTGGATGAATTCCTAGGGACGTAACACGAAATACTTTGGTATCGCCGTTTTTCTGAGGCTAGGAAGGATTAGAGGATTATCAATAAATACCGTGACAATTTCTGGCCAAAACCGCACGGGAAAGGTTCTCGGGAACCCAAGTTCCCCCCACAAACTTGGAGGATAGACGCGGAACGAACATCAGCTCTGGTCCGAAATTCGTATTCCCAAGTCATGAATTAACTCCCGGCACACAAATGCGGTCCATCTATGCAATAGTAAAGTCGTGAAGGAAACTCCTGGAATTCTGTCTGGAGCCTTGCATCAATTTCAACCGATGAAACCGATCCGGTCGATCAAATCTTAATCAAAGCGAATCCGAAGAAAACCGTTCCTCATATTCGAGGATTTAAAAAATTCAAAGAAGTGTAATTTAGTTCGACCTAAAAACAAATCGAAGACAGCAGCAATTTAGTCTCCCGGTTGTTGAACTTTCACCAGAGCATCCACTTAGATTTTCCTTCGATCCTCTAAAAAGAAAATGGGCGTGTCCTGGGATCGGTGCATTGCCATGGGCCGAGTGGGTCTGACGAGCAACGGAAAGAAATCCCGCAAACCAAATGACCCTTTCTCATATTTCGATAGAATAAAATTCTGCACGTGAAGCAATGGGCAATCGAGTAAGAAAGAATCTGAAAATCTCCCTCGGTCATCCATCGTCGTCAATGGCAGGATCGCCGAGACGCAATTGGATCGATCACGTGTTTCGATGCTTTCTCTCCTCTACGAGAAATTGGAAGGGTTTAGGAGGATTCACTGCGAAGCTGCCAACAGCCTCGTCTTTCGGATGAGAAAGTCCCGAGTTTATCTTCAGGTATTTATACTCTCCCAGGATGAAAGGAGCGTATCCCAATATCGGGAATCCCATGGGCCTGGAAGCATGGGGCAGTGATGGGTAACGATAGGTAACGAGTAACGAACAACGAGTGGTAGTGGAGTGGTAACAGTGAATTCACGCGTGAACGATTTCTTCGCTTCCTGATTTCGTAAATAGAAAAATTATTTTACCTGGTGGAAGTTTGGACCAAATCCGGAACTTTTTCACGAAGAAGTGAAGCAGATAGACGAGTATAATATAAATGAAGATCAGCGTAACACCCATCGCCATCGGTCACGACGCACGAAGTACTGAGCACGACATCGCAGAGGGAACATCCGCAAAAACGACCTGGAATGCGCCCTGCCCACCGACGAAGCCGTGCGCAGCTCTCAAGGAAGATCGAACGAGAGGGAGGACTCCGAGAGAGAAGACTCCGAGAGGGAGGACTCCGAGAGGGAGGACTCCGAGAGGTCCTCACACTCATGAAAGAATGATGATGCCACAACTAAGGAAAATTCATACTGGCTCGGCCGTCGCCCAGGATAAAAAGGGCCGCGCTGGCTGCCGGTCTACCGGTGCAGTCAGTGAAAAGTTGGCGTCTGGAGGCTCTCACGTTCCTGTTCCTCACCAGGCAGAAGTGGGAGTAAGGGCTACTGGTGAAAGACCCAACTCTGTCCCAGGGGCCGGAGTTGACAGTCGACCCTCCTCTGCTACAGAAAATATGCCCCCCGCACGCAAACGTATGAAGTGGACAAAATCCATGAACATTGACGTCATGCGGGTTTACTATCAAGCACGATCCGATGCGCCAGGAGCGTACCGGAAGAAAATGCTCGAGCNGAAAATGCTCGAGCTCTGGAATCAATCTCACTCAGAGCTGGGTATCAATGAGCAACGACTTGCGAACCAGAGACTCTATATCGAGCGGAACAACATGCTCTCAGAACTGGAGCGGGAAAACATCAAACAGGAAGTCCTGAACACCCTCCAGCCAGACAAACCAGAATGTAGTGTACCCGAAAACGAGGATGCATCACCTGAAGAGAATCCACTTCATGTTCCACAGAGGGCAATTGAGGCTCCTTCAGAGCTAGAAGCGCACTCTGAAGAACTAAGAATCGCCTTCCTCGACCATCTGGAAGATCTGCGGTACCTACAGATGTCCGACCGACCCCGACTAAGACCTCTGAAGCTCAACTTTGCCATCTCCAAAGACATCGAGGAGATCAGCCAGATCATCAGTTCCTGCGACCTTGCGGACTGCGATCAGACTGAGCTGAACCACCGTGCCTTTGCAGCTGCCATTACCATCCATCAG
>CAJPEV010005165.1:0-16653 GCA_905338385.1 Darwinula stevensoni
ATGTTTCAACCTCTCATCATGTCTAGAACATGGTTAGATTTAGCGTAAGTCAGTCAGTCAGTCAGTCAGTCAGTCAGCCACGATCGTCTATATATATTAGATGACAGTTGTGGCCACTTGTGGACGTGTGTGGTCGCACAGCAATCGCATATCCTTCATGTTCAAGTCTATCTGTTAGGATTGGATGGCTGCTTCGCGACGTGTCATCGTGATAAAATGCGCTGCTGCGTTCACATGCTCACGCCTTGGCTGGAAATAAATTAGGAGCTTTCCATACCTGACCAAAAAATAGTCGCTATCACTTTCCCTCGATTGAGGTTTGAACTTGGAGGTTTTCCAAGTAAAATGTGTTATTATGAAAGTCTATTGCGACAAGGAAAGTCCAATATTGGATATAGGATTTTAGGGAAAAGAATATTCAACATAAGAAAATCAAACGCTGAAGTCGAATTTTTCGACCTTGCTGGGAGAAATCTTCCCTTTTCTCTCCTTCCGTTACATGCGGCTCCTTACGGGAAGTCAACAATGTATTTGCAAGTCGATTGCCAGAATTGATGCCAATAATGTACGCCATTATTATTAGGATTGGTTCTTGGACCGAGTTTCCATTTTAAAAAAATTGGGGCCAGGAAATCAAGTTCCAGAGAAAATAACGAAGAAACATTTTGAGGCCACAAATAAATTTGCACATTAAGCCATGCGTAACGGAAATACAACGAGAGCCCTAGTAGCAAATAGCATTGAAAAAAACAGAGATTCAGTTTTCGTTCAATATCTGAACGTTGAAACAACATTGCTTCAATGTTATATGCCACTAGGGAGGGCACACGTCTCCTGCCACGACTGAGAAATTCCAGTGTCGCATTTGGCTTTCTTAATGCAAAACAAGCCTAACACTAAAATCTGACATCCAGCATGACGACACATATGACTACTGAAGTATCAACATCTTATACACTAGTGTAACATACTTTCTTTTGATGTGTCAGGCTCTGGAAAGTTCCTGAACAATGAAAAGAAGTCTTCTCAGGAAGCTCGTGTAACCCTTCAATACAAGTCCACCAGCCACTTCGAGTCACTGACTATGGAGCAGCTCCGCACAGATGCTATCGAATTCCCGGATTTGTTTTACAAAGACATCGCCACTCACGTCGTCACAGGGATTGTGTACGGAGCAGACGCAAACTTCGTCTTCGGTAAGAAGGTCGGCTCTTCTGAGACGGTCCGTGAAGTCGAGGGGAAGATGAACGCCGTCATAGGGAAAATCAATGGTAAGGAAACCTTATGGAACGCATGTTGGACTCAAACACTTAACCCTCAGGAAACAGTCCTATAGGATTTCTATAAGTATGTACAGGAATATATAGGAATCCTAGAATATTCATATTAAGATTCTATAGGAAACCTATAGGAAATCTTTTTCGATCGCATAGGGTTCCTATAGGGTTCCTATAAGATCTCATGAAATCCTGTAGGATACCATTAGAATCCTATTGGCTGCCCATGAGATCCTGTAGGTTCCTATCGATGTCCTAAGGGTCTCCAAGGGAAAAATATATGTTTCCTACAGGACCTTCTCAAAAGGGGGAACCGATGGAAGCAGTGCAATACCCTCATATACAAAGGCCCTTTCTTGTCCTGATTCCAATTTGAATGAATCTAGGGAGTAGAAAAATGTAGGCTGGTGCGTTAGTCACCGACGCTCAGTTTGAGTCCCTCAAAGTCTCACAGGTAGCATGCGGCAAATTATTCGACCCCCCTCGCTGTCATCAAGCAAATATCCAGAAAGGGAAATAAAAGTATTCATGTATTCATTCATTTATACCAAGGGTCATGTGCTGGGTGTCTGGACACTGCAGAGAAGCATGATTTTCTTTCTAAGATCTTTTGGAATAAATTAATACTGATATTGGATCGTGGAGGCTAGTGCATAATCATGATCATGAAGGCTAGTGCAAAAACAAGTTTCTGTTCCCTTCAGGCAAATAATAAACTCGGCTGGGAAAATACGATGTCTGATCGGAGAGTAAAGTAAGTAAGTTGGCCTGAGTATTGCGTTGCATTTATTCATGTTATGTGTAACTTACGTACATTGGTAGTGCGGGTGCACCTGTAACGTGCACGGGACGCAGTGGGTCGGAATGTATCAATCAAATAGATACAAAGAAACGACCTACTTTCTCTAATTTTCTATGAGACTTCAGGCAATTCACTTTCTTCGGGAAAAATTACCTTTAAATTCTCTCAACGTCCCGCACTGGACAAAACTCCAAGAACTCCTTTTGGTGAGCGAGATTCCTGCCTGTTCAATGTTCGAGAATAGAGTATCACCACACCAAGTCTGACTGATTTATTATAAAAATTGAATAAGTTTCACTGAACAAAAAAAAACAACATAAAAAGAATGTAATATTGACCCTTGGAGGACAATGTCGAAACAAAAGGAATAAAATGTAATAGGAACCTTAATCAACAGAAAAAGAACCGGTCCATCCATCTCACATACAAAACAAATGGAATGAATTTCGGTCTTTACGGATTTAGATAAAGACTTACCCCAATCTTAATCCCTTACTCAATCTATTTCGCTAGCACCTAACTCGGAAATACAACTCAGCGTCGAAAGAACTCACGTATCATGTCCTCAGACACTCGTCACAGAATCGAATTTAAGATGAAGCTACGGGACCAAAGGAACACTTCGTGTAGGGGAGGAGATGAAAAAGAAAATACCTTTGAGGGAGGGAACCACGATCAAAAGGTAGGGCCGAGCCCCCGATCAGCTCGGAACTAATCTTCTAGGACAAAAACTGCTCTCTTGGAAAACTCTTAGACTCAGAAGGCGTTTCGTAAACGGATCACCTTCCTTATTGGTCATCTAGGTTTCACAAAATGCCTTCATTGGGTAGTCACTTGAGGACAGAGTTATTCCCATTAATTCCTAGATCTGGTTTACCGTCCTTGTACGTGCCCAAGAAATGGGTTTGGGAGAGGTGCAATCCCATAAACTATTGGGTTGGAAAGAAAGTCTTGTAACACTCTGCGCAAATTTGTCAAAATTTTATAACTTTATTGAAATGCAATTTCAGTCTACAAAGTAATGACCATTGTTGTCTATGACATGTTCCCAACGCACAGGTAACTGCTCGATGCCCTTTGCCCAGAACTCTGGCGATAGCGAAGCGAAGAAACGGCCGACATCATTTTCGAGCTGTGCTCGATCGTCGAAGGCCTTGTCCCGCAGGTGATACTTGAGGGCCGGGAACAAGTGATAGTCGGAAGGGGCCAAGTCCGGAGAATACGCTGGATGGGGTAAAACTTCCCAGCCCGGTTCCGAAATTGTCTGGCGAGTCATCTTCGCAACACGTGGACGAGCGTTGTCATGCAGAAGGAGAACATTGTCGCGTTCGGGACGCTCTTTTTGAATGACGCCAGCCAACTTCTGAAGTCGAGCAGCGTAGACGACGGCAGTCACGGTGGTACCGGTTGGCAGGAGCTCATAGTACAACATTCCTTCTGAATCCCACCGACAGCAGAGAAGAACCTTCTTCTCGTGGAACCCTGGTTTCGGTTCGTGTGGCGGCAATTCTCCTCGTGGAAGCCACTGACTCTTGCGAGTANAGGCGAAGAGTTGCTCGTTCGATCGGAGCCATGGCTGCCAACTAATGGCATAAGCCGCCTTATATACCCCGAGGGCAGAAGCTTCGAGAACATTCCAGCATATGCCAATGCAAAGCCCAGCCCATCATTCCTTTGAAAATTTTCATAAATAGTTTTAGAAAGTTTTCCAAGACTTTCTTTCCAACCCAATACTTGCTGTGATGGAGTTACACTTTGATCCCAGCGACTGTCATCTACCACGGATGTCAAAACAGGACGTCGACTTAGAAAGCTAGCAATTAGTCTTCATCAAGGGACAATTAGCTTAATATTGGGTCAAATGGATCTGTACTCTCTTTACATGCATCAATCCTAGTACGTGGGTCATATTTGATCATGTACGGGTACAATCACTCCAGTTCCGCTACGAACTTTATACATACAGAAAAGGCGGAAGAATCCGACCTTTCATAGTCTTTTTACGTATCGAACGCCTCTCTGCCTCCATTGGTGTGCTTCTAGTGTTCCAGAAGAGGAAGAGTGAGAAAAGGCGAAAACACCGAACATCCCTGGGATGATGTCTTCCCTCGTATCATAAAGTTGTCCTCCCCGTTTCTCTTGAGGTCAAATTGGTCATCCCATCCGCCCCTCGTTAGCTTTTAGGAACGACTTTCTTCTTTTCCACTCTGTCTCGTCTATACTCTCAAATCATCGTCAATTAATCTTGGTCAAGATGTTGATTAAGTTAGTGCCTGGTACGCCACGTTACACACCACTATTTCTCGACCTAGTCGCCTGAGATTTTGACATTGTCTCATCAAGGCAACAGTTTGTCGAGGCCAGCAGAGTAAAATGCAGGGTCTTGTATGCGTAACCACATCCGCACATCCACTTCATCGTCCTCATCAGACGAAAAAGCAGTGTTCACCGAGGTTCAATGGGCTAAACAGATGGAAATCACGATGCGCCTGGTCGGGATTGTATGACAGGTGTTCGAGGACCTCCCATTGAAACCCCTTAATATGGCCCTGCAAAATGAAACCTGGTCATAACGCCCCCTTCAAGGTCGAATTTGACTTTTACAATGTTTTAAAATATTGATTCATATATCATTTACTAAATCCCAGGAAGTCACTTGCAAAAAGCCACGTGGATATTACGCCTTTGGATCCTTTCCAAGTTGGTCTTAGGAGGCCATATTACCCATATATTCAATATTTGGAGGAATATGACCACTTCTGAAAAAGCAACTCCAGGCTTTTCAGGATCGTGTGAAATATGCTGTAACTTGCTGGTAACTTCAAACATAATAAAAGACGCTCAGGAGCTGAAAAGGAAACACTAACTGGATTGAGAAGAAGCAAAGAAGTCGACATCATTACCTGACTCGAGGATCTGCCACGGAAAACAGGATTGCAACGGTCTTGGTTTTAAGTAGCATTGCACGTGATTGGGAGACTGTATCTACAAACTATGGGTGTAAGAGGAGGGATCAAACATAGATCAGAATGAACATGCGCAAAGAGTGTGAAATATGAGGTCTAACATTGCAGGAAAAACATTGCGAAGATTTTGCACGCAGGCAAATAGTGGCAAACAATTGCAGAATACCTTGTTAACTTATTGCACGTGGGATATTTACTTGCATTCACGTTCGTGTCGCAAAATTGTTTGGTGCATGTCAGGTGGATGTCTGAAATGTGGTGCATGTACGCATCCTCATGCACCGCCTCCTCATGAACTGTATATTTCGTCCAGATGTCCAGTACGTCTATCCATATATCCATGGGATGATCACCAGGATCTTATACCTTTTGCTGCCTGAGGTCCCACGTGAAAAGAAGAGTTGACACTACCAATAGGTCGGTGGGGTGCTATCATGTAATCAATTGTTTGTCCATGTTACCCCAAATCGGAGTGGCCATATTCCCCCATATTGGCTTCCATTACAAAATTGACAACACCCTAAGTGTATCGAAAATGAAGGGGCTAACGCTTTCCACAAGCATTCAGGAGGAACCATTGCATAACTTTGAACAAATGGTTTTAGTATCCATGCTCCTGTTAGGAAATATACTCTTAAGTGAGTCAAAGCCCATATGAGTTTCAGGGCGGTTGGTTGAAGAATCGCATGCATATCACTAGAATAAATCTATTTATCCCGAATTCCGGTGAGAATCAGATCAATGAACAGGTCTAAACATTTCGACAATTACATGCATTCTTCGATAGAACTATATTCAAAAGTCTCCAAAGATAATTATTTTTTCTGTTAAGGGATTCATTGTGAAGGGCCATATTACCCCATGTTACCCTATCTTGAAACAAGATGTTGCACTATTCAAGCACATTCATCAGGAATATGACATTGTCTTCATACACCTCTGTCAGTTATCAATGAATTTCAACAAGTAAAACAAGAAACGTATAACAGTACACACTTCTTCGCGGGACCACGCGTGTAAGCGTTTCGCCATTTTGACAACGTACTGCTCCTGAACTGCGTACATATGATTATAGAACTTTCACAGTGTTGCCAACTATGAACATTCGAATGTTTTTCTCAACTGTGGTACGAGTGGTCCCCATGGCATCATTTTGTTTTCCCAGACGAACTTACTTTACTTTCTGTTCAGCCCTCGTATATATTAATTCCATATCCTAAATGCCTTCAGTGCTGCATACTCTCCATCCTGACTTATTTATCGTTTAGTTGAACGTCCTCCGAATTTAATTATTTTTCTCATATTCAAAATACTTTCGGAATTGCTGAAAAGTTGAAATATTTTCCTCAGGCGCTTTTTCCGCCGAAGGAAATGCATCTGTGAATCTGAACGAAGAGGAAAGAGAAGGAACAACTCATTTCCATTGCAAATACCATGGAGACCTCCTACTCCCGAAAAATCCAACCACGTTCCAGGACTGTATTGACTTATACAAACTGCTGCCAACCCTCTCTTCTCAAGAAAATAGTGTCCCGAAGTGGGTGCATCTCTACCCTCTGCATAAACTGGACAATAGAGCAGTTCAAATTATTCGGGAAATTAGCATGGGAATTGTGCAGGATATAGAAGGGATTTTAGAGGCCTTGCAGGCTGCGAAAGTCCGTGCGAACGACTTGGCGGACTCGATTGTGTCTCATCACTTCTCTGGAATCCGTGTTCAGATGGCTACCTTCAAGTCGCTTGTTGATAGATTCAAGACCAATTTCCAGAAGCGTATTTTGCCTCAGTTGAAGTCTGTTCGTGGCTGCCTGGACGAAGAGACCTCTCTCTCTAAAATAATTCAAGAATCGATAGAATCCCCTTTTAATAAGGAGAAACTCTACATCTGGCTGGCGGAGAAAGAAACAGAAACAAAAATTTTAGAAAGATACCTCGAATTCTTTAAAGGAGCCACGCTTGCATTTGCTCCTGGCGATTTCTTCAATGTCATTCACGATATGAAGATAACGCATGCCGTCAGTTTCGTCTTCCAAGTCACTCCGAAAACGGATGAATATTTGGAACAGATGACTCAGTTCGTGGATGGGAAGATGGACGGATTCTCCCTAAAGCAGGACATTCAAACGTTTTGGTACAAGGATAAAAAAATCATAGAAGCATTGCAAACCAATGCCAGACATTTTATGGAATTCCTTAATGCTAACGAGAGTCACAGTCACTTGAAATTCGTTGTGACAGAGTATCAACTGAGAGAGAAGATTCATGACATCGTCCTATACGAAAGAGGTGTCCCAAGATCCTTCGTTCCCCCAGGGAAGCCAGGAGTCCCGAAGCTTATTAAAGTGACACACAATTCCATACATTTTAATTGGAAGCCACCTCTCTGCGGATCCGAAAATTTGGAAAAATACGAAGTGTTGTATAAATCGACCGAAGCCAACGACTCTTGGAAGGAGCATACGATACACAAGAAGAGAGAAAAAGTTGTCATCTCCAGCCTAACTCACAGTACGGAATACGTATTCAAGGTTTGTTTCAAAATGCTACCCTTTTTCCACCCAATGAATCGAGGTAACGACGTGAAGGTTGCTGCTATTTTTTCCCTGCTGAGAAAACATTTCCATCTGCTTGAAATGTGTTGGATGAATATTCTACATTGCATCATGTACTTTTCATGCCAAAACAGGTTCGAGGCATCTGCTCAGTCGGAAAGAGTACGGAGAGTGACGAGAGTGATCCTATGAAGACTGACCCGCCTAAAAGCGATCCATGCAATAGTTTTCTATTTGCGTTTCATGGTCAACTCATTTGATTTCTCATGATGAATGAAGTCAAAATAATTGTCTAAATAGTTTCTCTTCATATTTCGCGCAAACGAGGTGCACCTCCTATCAAAATGGTGGCGATTTTTGCGAGGTGAGGTTGAACGAGAAGAAGAAATGTTGAAGGAGCTCCCACAGGACGGCGATGAGCCAGTTGTTGCTGGTATAAAACGGTTGGTGCTGGCGCGGAAAATACGTTTGTCACGGCAGTTGCGGTACGAAGTGCCTAAATCAGTGCTAGCCGTAATGGTTAAAATCGGTGATGAACAGCAAGCACATGTACGTAGGGAGCTTAGTGTCGCTCATACCGCTGAACAGCAAGAGGCATCGAATGCTGAGCTTCAGAATAGGAGAGCCGTGCAGCCTGCTCAGCAAATTGATGCAAGGTTGGCATTTTCAGGAATTAGTCTTTAGCATTGTGCCGCACATGCACTAACTTCCCTCTGCCGTTGGAAACGGTCAGTACTCTTCCAGAATCATTTGTGTCTGTAGCATAGACTAACGCGAATAGCCGATGAGCTAATCGGTGATGCAAGAGTGTTGAATGTGTTGGGAAGACGAAATCAGCAATTTCGTCTTGAGTCTCAGGAAAACGTGCTAAACCGAGGCGTTCACAATTGCGATTGTGACAATCAACTCGAATATCATGATGATGGTGTTTAGGAGCAGAATATCCCTGTGTACTCTAAGCTATATGTATATAAATGTAATGAAGCGGTT
Organism: Darwinula stevensoni; assembly: GCA_905338385.1. NCBI lineage: Eukaryota > Metazoa > Arthropoda > Ostracoda > Podocopida > Darwinulidae > Darwinula > Darwinula stevensoni. The sequence continues at coordinate 8,588 of CAJPEV010005165.1, forward strand.
CTGTTCCGAATGGGTAATGCAATGAACAGAGGATTGTCTAGAAGACGTTTTGCTCTGAATAGACGATTCAAATTCCCACATACTAGACGGCCAGCGTAGCGGCCGCAGGCAGCTAGTCTCTATTTGAAATAGAGAACATTTCCACTGGACGGGCCATATACAAGCTACCGATACGAGAGATCAGGGAGCAAGGGACTAACAAACTCATCAAGTATGAAGTTGGAACTCCCAACATGACACCAGAGAAGAGGATTTTGATAGTTGGAGCAACTGGAGCAGGTCAGTCAAATGTTATTTGTATATCATTCCTTTCGTGAAGAGGCAAAACATTGAAAGAATGACGAATTATAGCATGTTCTGCCCCATGATCAGCAACCGGAAGAAGCCTGTGCTCAAGCAGAAATCAGTCTAGCGGGCTTCTTCCATTCTGCTTTGGAATTAACGTCCCTTCAACTCCGACTTCATATAGGACGGGCTATATAATGTTCCACAATAACGATCAATATAAAATCCTTTTGGAATACATAATATGGATATGAAAACGCTTTCTCTAATTCTCCTTGTCCCCAGACCAGGAGGCGTACGAGGAATCTTCACTGTGGCTATCTTCGCTTTTCCTTGCATTCCACACATGATTGTATGGTATGGTGCATAATAAGCACACCAGGTGATATTTTTTATATATTGAGGCGAGCTCTTCGTGGTTTTACAGTATGCCAGGAAGTTCACAGTAAAGGCATTTTTTTAGATTTTATATAATATGCAAAATGACGGGAAATCCATGACTCATGACATGGGACACTTGCAGCAGATACAATTAATGACTCCATCCAGGAGTTTCCATCGATATCGATGAAACAATGGCATATGCTCTGATATGTATCATGATTACACTTACAGATACTTGGCTGCAGGTGCTGCAGTTAAATTCCTATTCAAAACCAGCATCGTCTTCGAGATACTCTAGGATTCGGATGAAAAATGATTTCTTGGTTTTTCTCGCTTTTTAAGCGAGCAATATGAATTTGCTCTTACAAAGTCATGTATAGATTGTTTCAATAAAAATTCTCGTATCAATACACTTTAACAGTCTAGTACACAGATACATGTCCAATAATGTTAATTAATAGTTCAAGAGGAATCCATTAAAATTTTACTTGTCAGCACTAAACGATAACCTCGAGATAGCATTGTTATGGTTTAGCACAACATGGCGCAGGTTCATGTCTCTAATAAGCAGCGCAAGAGGTTATAAAATCGGTACTGGAAATAGAAAATATTAACCACATGTTCAGCATTAATAGAGACGTGAGTATAGCAATATACCACTAACGCGAATCACAATTCCATGGTTAAGAGACAAATTTAACACTGGAGGCATCATGCAATACAACTCTTGAAAGAACCACTTTTCAGGATCCTGTAGACACTCGTTTTATTTATTCTAAGCCCACGAGCACCTTCCGCGTGGATGTACTCGTATCAATACATCGTTCGTGAGTGGCTAACACAATTGCTACGCTTTCCTCATTTCGTGTAGTGCATGACCTATTGTTGTCTTGAACGGTGGCTGCTGCTTCAAAGAAAAGTGGGAATTTTCCTCCAGATAGCGTCCCACCTGTTCCATTCCTATTCAAACCGTTTCCATTCGATGTAACACTTCATTTGGTGGAAAAGGGGCAATGGCCACACCGTAGTCTGATGTTACCCAAATCCGTTAGAGGCAAAAGTCTCAGGTAATGTAAGTCGGCGGATTTCGACATTAAAGGTGTCTAAACCTACCATTTTTACCCAACTAGGGCCAAAGATAGGGCCGCCTTACCTTCAGGGTGACTTTTCCCGCTGGGGGGAACTTTGAGGTCCAATATCTTTTAAATCGTTTGGGCTGGAGTGCTGGCATTTGGAATACCTTCATTTCTCAGCGAGGTTATGATTCATGAATTTTCGCAAAAAAATCCCAGTTGCACATGCAACCACGATTTCGATTACTTGAGCTGGAATGTCTCATTGTGGTTTGATTCAAGAATTCAAGAATTCAGTAACGCATTACAAGAAATAGTTATTCTCTGTAATTTTGCAGATTACTAGCATAATCCTTTTCATGGTATCTTTTGGATGTATTAATGTTTGGGGGTTGATGCTATGGTCAAAGGTCAAACTTCTTGTCCATTAATAACATAGTGTTTTTGTTTCAAGCAATATTTTAATACAAATTTAGAACTTTTCTGGCAATCTCCAGTGTATCGACACCATAGTCTAGTAAGGGTAGTCCTTGAGTTACAGATATATCAAAATCGGAGGTCAGAAGGTGACCTCATATTTTGACCATCCTGTAGCATCTGACCCATTGACCCGATGGGCTGAAATTTTACATTTCCGAGTGTTCAGACATGATAACCTTGCATAGTAAATTTCATCAAAACCTGAGATGGTAGTATATTACCCATTCGTTGATTTTTCATGGATTCACCCAATTGCGTTCAACCAAGGTGTTTTTCAGTGAAAAACATTTTCTCCTGCATTCACTATCCAGTTATCGAAGTCGATTGACAATATGAATACCCTGTTTTTACTAGGGTTTCTGATTAGCCTCGGATAAGCGCCTGGCATATTCGAGATACCACAGAAATGCAATAACATGCGCACAACACCATTTTGAGACCATTTTTATACTGATATCAATATCCAGCCATGGCCTCGGCACCACTCTTCGCCACATCTAATGAAATGTAGACCTGATATTTAAAAATTTTGGTGGCGAGACTTGATACGCCCACAGATCAGCAATGAGCCTTCTGCGAAACCCGTGTCAACAAGACTCGCAGCTAAAATCATTTCCCGTCAATCCTGTTAATGAGATCCAAACCCCTTTTAGCCAATGGTCGGCGGCTATTTTTTCGAAAAAAAAAAGTGATGAAACAAGATTTCCTCGCCAGATGGCACTTTCACTTTTTACAAGTTAAAAAAAAGGTGACTCCAGGGCATGAATTGTATTACCTATTGTTATGATTTCAAGAACGGGAGGACGTTGGAGGGGAAGGCGGGGGAAGCCAGTTCATCATAGGCCCCCTAATGAGGAGGCCTCCCCAGTTCTCCAAGGGGTAGCTCTTGATCTTTCCACATCACAGCCAGCTTTAATGGCTAGTGGTTGATTTATGGGTTGTGATATCAATGGTTTGTTATATGACTAAGTGTCTGCGACAGGGCGATTCTCTGGGTTCGATTTAGTAGGTATGGACACTTTATGCGTCGAAATCAGTCAAACTTGCCTGGTTTGTTCGCCCTCTAGCGGATCAGGAAAACCTTGGATGATGGTGTCACTATTGCCATGTACTCTATCGATCGGCACTGGTTTCATCGTCAGACACAATTAGGAAAAATCCCATTGGATGTAAAGATCCTCCTTGGTCTCTTAACCATGCAATTGTGAGTCACGTTGATAGTCAGCAAATAAGATCACGTCTCCATTTATGCTGCACATGTGAAACGTTTTCAGATTTACAGTACCATTCCAGTAACCTCTTGCAATGCTTAAGAGAGAGTCGACCCATGCCTTTTTGCACAAAATTACAGCAATGCCATCTAGCGGCTGTGGTTTCGTGCTGACTGGTAACAGTTTCGTAGTGTTCTCCTCAGTTAATAGCCTACCTTATTAGACAGCCTTTCTTTGTGTACTAGACTGATTTTAGTTCGTTCAAATTTCATTCAACCTTCTGTACCTTCAGGAAAACTAATTAATGTAGTCCATGTTTTTACTTCTCACAGGGAAGAGTACGCTGATTAATGCAATGGTGAACTACCTCTATAGAGTAAACTGGGACGATGACTTCCGATTCAAATTAATCACGGAAGAGGGCCAGGGAGACCAGGCCCATAGCCAGACAAAGGAAATTACAGCATACACGTTATACTGGGAAGAAGGCTTTGCCCTCGAGAACTCGTTCACCATCATCGATACCCCGGGGTTCGGAGATACGGCGGGAATTCACGCGGATAAGGATATTCTGGACAAGATGGGAGAATTTTTCCAAAGAACTGGGCAACATAGCGTTGATAAGTTGGACGTTATTGGATGTGTCATCCAGGCTTCACAAGCTCGACTCACAGCGACTCGGAAATACATATTTGACTCCGTTATGGCTCTTTTTGGAAAGAACGTTAAAACGATTTTCCGGCTGATGCTGACATTTGCAGATGGTCAACGTTCGCCTGCTCTGGATGCCGCAAAGGCGGCTGAAATTCCTTACTCATCGCTTTACAAGTTCAACAACTCGGCCTTCTTTCCAGAGGAGTACGAAGGACAAGTTCATAATGAAGAGTTTTCCAAGTTGTTTTTTTCCAATGGGCATGGGAAGTTTCGAGAGATTTTTCAAAGATTTCGTTTTGTGTCAACCTGTGAGTCTGCTTCTGACAAAAGAAGTACTACTAGAAAGACGCAAATTGGAAGCCATCATCAATGGACTTCAACCACGAATAACTGCTGGTAAGTTCTGCCTTCTGGATAATATGGGCATGTTCTACGAACAGGAAAATAATTATTTTTCTCTTGAATCTTCTTAAGCCACCCAAAACGTATGCATCATCTTGCTAGTATGCCAGAACCCGGATCGCGAACGAACTTGCGGCTTATTATCATGTCATTCCTATTCTTCTACTGTGCAAGGAAAGGAAATAGTATTTGAGTGGGAAGTCACCGGCAGAGATACAATTTTTAAAAGCCAATTTCTAATGTATTTTTTCATCTTGGTCAAGGAAGTGTTAAATGGCGATGAAATATTTTCTACTTCAGCCAAATACGAACACGATATGGTTGAGCAATCTAGAAGGGCTGTTACTGAAATTCTTGAACTTGTTCTCCTTCCCATATTCTTGACCTAAAGTGAACGTCATGGACATCACGGACAAAATGATATTTGAATGCTCATGGCAAAGTTCAATAGAGCATTCCTCATTGCTTCCACATTGTACGTGTAAGACAATGGAAAAAGAAATCGTAAAGTATTGCATGGACATATTTCTAAGTTAGTCACAGCCATGTTTGCATTTAAATATATTCAATATATATCCTTGAAAATCTTGGAAAGGTTGAGAGAAGCCTAAGATGATGCCTCTATCTGACGTAAGAGTAATTTATTAGTGACTATTATTCATTTAAAAAAATCACCGTTAAATATGAGCAATCCTTCTGACAGTCCATCTTCAGCTTCAGCACATAACATTGTGGCAGTTGCATGACGATTCTGGGTCTCACGTCAAGAGAAAACTTTTTGATGTTCTGTATTCTCAGGATAGAAAATCAATGACACCAAATGGTCATTTACTCGACTCAAATTCATCGTGTATTTTTCTGGAAGAAATGTAATAGATGGAAAGTACGATTGTGTAGCTTAGATTTTCAGGGAATTTGAGTGTCCTTGAAAAAGAGGACATCATCAGAGATTCATTGAAAGCCTAAATAAGTGGACGAATTGCATTAAAACTACATTAAGTACTTTATTACAACAACATTGCAAATAACTTGTCCTGCTTCCCAGCGAACTTGCAAAAGGGTGCAAAGTTGCTCGCAATGTCTTCACATGCTTTTTTTACCACCTGATAAAGTTTCTGAGAATTCCACTCAGGTGATGTTTAATCACTTCTTTTCTTAAGGCTTGTCAACGATGGAGGAGCTTGAACAAGAAGAGAAGGTTTTGGAGAAATACAAAGCTCAAATAGAGGCAAACAAAGAATTTCGTTACAAGGTGAAGGAGACTCATCAGCGGCAAATTGACTTGGCAGCAGGAGAATACGTGACCAACTGCCTCACATGTAACAGAACTTGCCACTTTCCTGGTGGTATCGCTGACGATGGAGATAAGAAAAATTGCGCTGCGATGACGGAGGATGTTACGTGCGAGATATGCCCCAACAAATGTGAGTGGCATCGACATCGCAATAACCAATACCGCTTCGAGCTGGTTGAAGTAGAAGTTGAAAGGACTTCAGAGGATCTCAAGAAACGCCTCAATGCTGGAACCAAGGGGAAGTGGAGAACCAAGAAGATGATCAACAAGCTTAAGGAAGAAATAAAGAGAGAAGAGAATCAATTTCGGTCTAAGGTCTTTCGTGCACATGCGTGCATTAAGAGACTGGACGAAATCGCCTTGAAACCCGATCCCTTGACTATCTTGGATTACATTGACTTGCTCATCCAGTCAGAGAAGCAAGAAAAAAAGCCAGGTTTCTCAGATAAAGTTGCTATGCTATACAAACAAAGAGAGCATATCGCATTGCTTCAACAGGTTCGCAAGGGGGAAAACCCGTTTGACAAAGGGTTGGGGTCCACTGCGTGATTCGTAAGAGTACTTTATAGTTCTCATAGGTTGAACAGAAGCTTCGAAATATATACTATCATCATTATATCAGCATACTTTCAATATCATGAAAAAGAGGCAATGGCAAAATGGTAAATATTCAATGCAGGCGCAACTGGATACATAAACGCGCTTTCATTGTTGAAGTGTGCTTCTTTCAACATTACAGTCAGATTGAATCGTTTACAACGTTGATATAACTTTGACGTAGTGAATGGGAAATCGTCATGCTCTTAAAGCAGGGGTGTCAAACTCAAATCGGTCGGCAGGCCGCATTCCTTTCCCTGCAGATGCCTGCGGGCCACGCCCATAATTTTCCACCAAAATGTGAGCTAACTGTCAATGCAAGCGGAAATTTCAAGAACAGACGGCGGGCCGGATGAACTACCTCCGCGGGTCGTATGTTTGGCACCCCTGCCTTAAGGGATGTGTAACAGTATTTCCTTGATCCTTATTGAATAAACATTTCTTGTTCCCACAGCTGCAAATATTTCCGACCAACCATATGCGAGGTTCACAACTACACAGGATTCGCGATGATTGCATACATCATTTTCGTGCAAGACAATAATTGCGAATCATCAATTGTGGAACTAACGTTTCCTCTGATCTTACGCATAGAATGATGAAGTATCCGAGAGATATCCCGTGGATGGCTTCACGAGTTCTGGGGATTTTGCAGTTATATTAAATGCAAAATAATGAAATGCAGCAACTAATTTTTTTGGAACGTATTAAATTCACAGGAATATAGCTGGCCTAAACAAGAACTTCATGCTTGAATTACGATTATTTTTGGACAGCGGGGAAAATCGCTAATGAAATGAATATAACGTATGCAGAACCGAAAATCTCAAGACTGTTGGTTAAATCGTTGAATTTCATCGGTCGTGAAACGAAGATTGTTATAATGCATGATGCCAGAGGTGGAATGACTTCTTTTAAAGCACGTATGGCATTGCCCATTTTAGGTAGTGGCTCCGAATGTAATATGTTTTTAATTGCACCTGTTGAGGCCGTTTCTTCAGGTCTTGAATATTAAGTGGTGGGGTAAAATACAAATATAATTGGCATAAAACCCTCGAAAGCAAATGACAGAACAAAGATACACATACATAGATAAAACCCTCTCATCTAAGCACAGAATCCCGGAATTTTCATGGATATCTGAAATCATGTCTTACATCAAAACTTGAAGTTAAGTGTGAGTGCTGAGTTAAGTATTAGGTTCATGGGGACTGGAATTCAAATTTATCATCTTGATATCCAAAATATAATAATCAGCAGGTTCCTCTATTGAAATTCCATGTCCATGACTGTTGTTGGAGAGCATGAGCAGGATTTGGTGGAGTACCCGTTGCACTGCAGTGATAAGGTTCACTGTTCAAACAGGGGAGTATTTTTCAAGATTAAAGATTCAAGATTCAAGATAGTGATATCAAGAGGCGATTTCACTCATTTCGATATCACATGTCGAGGTCGAGCGTTCCTTAATTGTAGGGTAGGCCTAACCCTCTTAAGGATGAATATAGCTCATATATAGATTTTTTTTTACTATCCTAGTTGCTTACTATCTATTACCTAATGTCAACATTGCCCCCCCCCCCAACCTTTTTGCCTGTCCATGAAAGCATCCAGTTTCTTCTTAAAGATAATCACAGAAGGGGCAGTCACTACTTCGTCATCTAACGCATTCCACGCGTTCACCACTCT
>CAJPEV010005166.1:0-16648 GCA_905338385.1 Darwinula stevensoni
ACCTCTAAAACGTGTGGCATGTAACCTGACGGAGACCCAAGCCGTTGCCGAATTAAAATTTTACGATGCATACATATGCCAACCTGATCCGGAGGGCTTGACAATCCTATGACTTTATTGATATTTACAGAAGCAGCGGCTGAAAAAGCGACCGTATAGTGATCGTGCCAAAAGCTATCTATCTGAGAGATATGCAACCGACTCGTCACTTCATAATCACCTAGTGCAAGACACTCATCATAAAATTTTTTAGGTAAGATAGGCTCAGTATGTGCAATGCAATAACACTGACGCGTGGCGGTACTGTTGATGTTATCTATATCTGCTCTCATAAGACTAAAGTATTTCACGCAGTAAGTAACGCATTTCTGGTTGCTTCCAAATACGCAAATCCATACCATGCATCTGGTTCCAAGTGACAGCCTTCAGCCCACTCATTCCATGCATTAATAAAAACAACGGCAGAATCACCTTGCGCTTGACGAGCAGCACGGATGCTTTCTTTAAGCCAAGCTGAATATTTTTCGGGTGTAACATTGACATAAATCGTACCGTGATGGCACTTTCGAGCTGTATTATCCCATGTTGTACAAACGCCACGTAAACGATTAGCTTGTACTGGAGTGGCTAAAAAGTGTTCGACCATATGCTCGTAGGGACACAAATAGCCTTGATAATTTTTGTTCATCAATTGTTCAGGCTGTGGCAAATATCCCAAAAAATGTCCATTCGGTGGAAACTCGACAAAACCATCAAAGCCATATTGAGCCAAACGATGATCGTTGGGGTTTTCACGATCCAATTCGAACTCAACCATATACAATAAGATTTCACCGACGCCTTCCCGTCGGCAAACATCCCGCCAAAATTGCGTACTTTGCAAGATATCCAACGCAATATTAGGGCGATACATAATGACAACAGGTTTGTTATCGATCCGTAAGTAACGCGGATCTTTCAGATATTTTAGAATGTCAAATATAAAAAAACGATCGTATTCATAGCCATGAGGTTGTTTAAAAATCGCTTCGGTTTCTAACTTCCAAGTTGTTGACCATGGTTCATTGGCCCAAAAAACACAGTATGACAAATCAATGTGTGGATTCTGATACAAGTATTCAATGGTTTCCTCCATTACTTTACGACCGCCAAACCAATAATAATAAAAGCAAAACCCCTCTATACCGTACATTTTCGCCAGGCTAGCTTGCTGTAGTAATGTTGTTGGATTACGCAAGTCATAGAAACCAAGGTCTGCTGGCAAATGCGGCTGATAGTGCCCCTTAAAATAGGGTTGAGCTTTCGTCACATTGGTCCATTCAGTAAAGCCTTTTCCCCAGATTTCATCATTGACTGGAAACGGGTAAAACTGTGGCAAATAATAGGCAAATAATTTAGCAAGTTTGTTTGCTGCAGGGATAGGCTCATGGTGCTTTCGCCCAACATAATGAAATGACCGCTCATGAAGAAGGGTATACAAATGATCAAAATAATCATCTTTATCTTGCAAGACTGGATCAACTTCATGTTTTCGCATAAATTTTGCCTATTTACTTCAACTTACGATGGCGATTGCTGATTTATCGATGCTCGCTGATCTCTATTGATCTATCTTTCCATGAAGACCTTTATAAACACGCTCCATCGACTGACTCATTAACGTCGTTAGCCCACTTTCATATTTTCTTCAGCCCAATAGGCTTTCATAGAGGTTATTTTATTGTTATCATCAAAGGTCATGACATCAATCGGATAAATTTCCATGGGCGTACCATTCATCACTAACTTGACAGTGAAAGCCATCGCCATCGCATCGCCATGAGAGCCACGTATGGTTGCATCCAAATGAAGCGTTGGCGCAAAAGTCATTGACCGTTCATAAAACTCAGCAATTGCAGCTTTTCCTGAAATCATGGGGCTTCCAACTGGATCCTCAACGGTTGCGTTTTCTGCAAACAAATCAATGACCATTTGTGGGTTCTTTTGTGCAAACCCTTCAATATAGGTTTCCATGACCTTTTTCCGCGCATCAAAATTTTTCATGTAACTCCTTTTGGGTGAGTTAGATATCCCTAACCCACCATCATTAACCTATCTATTTATGATTTTAACCATACAACAACACTAGCGCATGTCGTGTTTATTGGGAAACTTCAAATAAAGCTGCTGCCCCCATCCCACCACCAATACACATCGCCACCACGGCATATTTTTCGCCACGACGTTTTGCCTCCAAAATCGCATGCATCGTTAAACGCGCACCCGACATACCAAAAGGATGACCAATGGCAATCGCACCCCCATTGATATTGAGTTTATCATTTGGGATACCCAAATGGTCACGGCAGTACAATACCTGGCAGGCAAATGCTTCGTTAATTTCCCATACACCGATATCATTAACTGATAAACCCTGCTGTTTCAATAGCTTAGGTATTGCATAAATAGGGCCAATCCCCATTTCTTCTGGTGCGCATCCTGCTACGGCACAACCTTTGTAGACACCTAAGACTGGCAGTCCCTGCTTTTGTGCATCATCAACACTCATCATCATAACAACCGCTGCTCCATCAGATAATTGTGAAGCATTACCCGCCGTGATATATTGACCTTGTATAATCCATTCGCCACCACTCCAAACAGGTTTGAGGCTCGACAGTTTCTCAAGGGTCGTATCAGCACGATTGCCTTCATCCTGAGCAATGGTCACCGTTTCTGAGCCTGTAACGTTACCTTCCTTATCAAAAAGCTGCTTATCAACCGTCATCGGTACAATTTCGTCTTTAAAAATATTCTCAGCCTGTGCTTTGGCAACACGTTGTTGAGATTGAAAAGAATATTCATCCTGTGACGCTCTCGATATACCATATTTTTTCGAAATAATCTCTGCCGTTTCAATCATTTGAATATAAGCGGTTGGTACTGCCGCCAAAACTGCTTGGGATTGTGCACGATAAGTATTTTTGTATTTGTTTTGCGTCAGAGAAATCGACTCCAAACCACCGGCAACCACAACGTTCTGTTCACCGACCATAATGTTTTTTGCACCCATAGCAATGGTCATCAGCCCTGATGCGCACATCCGATCCAGCGCCAAACCTGAAACTGTGTTGGGCAAGCCTGCGGTGTAAGCCGATAAGCGTCCTAAATTATAGGACTGAGTTCCCTGTTGAGCCGCTGCCCCGATCAAAACATCATCGATTAATACAGGATCAATATTGGTTTTATCAACTACCGCTTTAACAACATGACCACCTAATACAGGTGCTTCTGTATTATTAAAAGCGCCTCGATAAGCCTTACCGATAGCAGTACGCGCAACCGCAACAATTGCTGCTTGTTTCATATTTCCCTCAATTTCTCAATAAGTAACAAAATCCCTGTCATTTGATCACATCTTTGACACCAACACCGAAGTTTAACCGATTTCGCAAGGTTTGAATCTGTCTTTTCTGACCAATATTGACTAGTACTCAACTTGTCTGTTCATGTATGCTAGTTTTTCAAAACACTGACAAAATGGTAGCAAAAATCTATCGATAATCAGACTAGAAACCATAACACACCAATGCTCCGAGATAAAATTACTAACCTTCTAGGCAACGCCCAAATGCGTATGCTCAACACATTGTACCAAGACATCATGTGGTACGGTCGACTTTTTTCAACGTAAAATTCATCAACTCTATCGCTTCAGGAACACGAACAACCTCCTCCAAAGGTTTGCCATTCGCTAAGAGACTCCTCCCCAATTCCGTGGCTGCATAGCTCGTATGAACCAACTCAAATGCCATCTGCCCCCATCCCCACCGTTGTCCTGCCTCCCCGATAAAAGATACAAAACTATGCTCAGAAAACTGGCGTAATATCAATACATCATAAGATTTCGAATGCAAATAATATGGCAGTCTCAAGTGCAATTGACCTCCAACCTTTAAGAGCGTTAACCACAAGGTCAGGCAAGCCACAACGTCAGACACAAAGGCCAAACACTGCTGAGCATGGATGGTTTCAAACATATTCGCCTCGAATATGACTTGTCCAAAACGCCATGATGGTATGGGTTCATTCAACAAAAGGCGATCATGAGAAGGGATGATAACATCGGCAGAAATATGCTCATTGTCTGATACATACAAATTCGAAAAATCCCAACATTGCCCGAGCGGTTCATTTAAATGCATAACACTCAAAGACATATGTTTGGTGATGGGGCGAGATTTGCTGTAAAAACTCAAATACTTCTTGATCGCAGGCTCTAGACTTTGTGTTAAGGTTGGCATGTTGGCAATACACAAATCATGGTCGGCAATCTGAGCCAAAACTTTTGAAGGGTTCTGTAAATAATCTTGGCACACATCAGGTAAAACATCCTTGGGAACCTGAACAACACACGGCTCAAGTTCTGGATAAATTTCTAATCCTTGCGTAAATTCAGAAATCACCAATTTGTGATTGTAAATGGGCCATAAACAACGAATGACTTCAAAAAGTCGATTGGAATCAGTCCCCCGCAAATTCAAAACAATTTTACTGCGAGCAATATATTGCCACATGTCTTCCCCCCAAATGCCTTGCGGTCCAACGGGGACAGTCACAGGTAAGCCATGATTTTCGAAGGTTTGCAAAATCTGATTACGGCGTTCGTTACAAGCGCCAATAAACAACACATCAATATCTTGCACTATTGCTGTTTTAGGCATGCGCCAAGCCATACTCCAATGAGGCATAATGCGCACCAATTCAATATGCTCAATGCCTGCCTTCTGAAAAGCACTGACATTGCTTGGATAGTAATCCCAGTTGCAAGATGCTTGCATCATCCAACGGAACATGCGTGCCGAAAATGCTGGACTACCAGGATAGACTTGCTCCAAATTCATCAAAATCGTTTGGCTCGCAAGACGCTCAAAGTCTTGAATAAAGAGATCCTCATCCTGATGCAAAGCCATGCCCCATGGAATAAACACGATATTAATAGCATCTTCTCGAAGACTATCAATCTTAAAGTCAACTTCAAAATTAAGATCTTGGAGTGCACACACAAACGCATGTATCACATCTTCATATGGTCCGATAACACTACGTCCTGGCACCGTGATATGGATTACATTCATTTTAAGCATAGAAATCCTACGAAGCTTGTGCTGATCATTTGCGGCAACGTGCCATGATACTCAACTCGATGAAGTCCATCGACTGAATTGTCCAAGACGTATGCAAATCGATGTTTTTTAGCATGGTATAAGGCGTAAACCAATAGCGGTGATCAGGATGTATAAATTCCATAAAATAACCCTGGCCATTTTCCTTAAATACTTGACGGGCATAATGGTCATAAGCTAAATTTATCGAGGGTGCGGTTAAAATAATTTCATCAAAGTTGATTTGACTTAAGAACCCATAAAAATCTTTAACATTATCAACATGTTCAAGAACTTCTGGCACTAAAACCAAGTCGTATTTTTGATCACAGATTTGTGATAAATCTGAATACAACCCACCTTGGACATAGGGTTTTAACAAATCAAGTCCAGCAACCGAGGTATCTAAGCCATCCAATGAAGCACCACAAACTCGATCCAAATGTATGTGTAAATTTTGATCCGCATTAAAAATGGGATGATCAACACAGCCGATATGTAAAACTTTTTTACCTGCCGCATATTTGACCAGATAGGTCCAGCGTCCTTGTAGAATTTTTCCGGTTTTGACAGACCAAACAAAGTAACTCTCCGTTCCTTTCACGAAGGCCTGGTTTCTAGCTGACAGATCATTTTTAAATGGTTGTTGTGACATTAAATACTATTAAAATCAAAGACTCTGAATCATTCTCACATAAGTCTGGATATTATTAGGGTTACGAATTGAATACTGCGCAAAAAGGTTTTGATTTTGCGCTGTATACTGCGGCAAGTATTGATCATGTTCAGCGATGGCTTTGAGCAACTGTCGACCACCTTCTTGAGGATTAAAGTCAGGGTAATAATAACCATAATCTTTGAAGAAGTGCGAGTTGTGGATGAGTGGATAGTTGCCATACAAAACATCAAAGTAAAGATTATTCAGGCCATTTTCCCAATGATGTGAAACCACAATATCAGCAATATTGCTCATCAAATTGACAATATCTACGCGTGACTCAAACGTTATCTTACCGGCCTTAAACATATCCAAATAATTGATAAACGCTAACAAAGATTGATTTCCCGCATTCTTAAAACCACCAATCACATAAGCATGGTGAAGGGGTAATTCACCACGTTGCCTCCACGCCTCTTCACAGACTAAAACAGGGAAATGGAAGGTCTTCGTAGGATTTAGTGTCGGTTCACAAATCGCAACATTACGGTAAGCTTTACCGACTTGATAACCATAAGGATTTGGGAAATTACATAACTGAATGTAATTTTTAAGAAAAACAGGTTCCCAAATATAGGGTGCCACTTGCATCGGGCAATGGTGTAAGGTTTGCAGCATAGGACCAGAATTTTGACCATAATGCGGGAGAACCCAAATCTGGTCATAACGTGTTTCCAAATAGGGTACAACAGGCGCCCCACCACTAAAAACGCCCATAATCGTATCAATCATGGCATTACCACACCGCAAAGACACCACCTTACCGCCCCGTGCCTGAACCTGTTGAGCTATTCCACCAAAAACAACCGTCCCCATCTCCACAACAACATCCAGTACGCTTCCGGCATTTTGACCATCCATCACATCATAGCTATAGTCTAACAATTGCACGCTTTTAGGAGCATCTGGACTACGATTTTGATCTAAAAGGTAAACATCCCCCAACTCATTTGACCCTTTAAACAACTGATATAATAAAAGAATATTTTGAAATATGCCACTACTCCACACAGCCTGATACATATCATCGGGCACAGCCACGGTAATGCCAATTTTTAAACGTTTATTTTCTGTCATGATGCTTTACTGATTGATAATTTAATACTTTTGAGTTAATCCATGGGTAAACGCCAACACCACCACTGGTGTACATTCGTCACAAGCAGACCAAGCAAACTTGATGAAACTTGAACAGCATTTTCGTGATTTCCGCTGACAATGACAGCAAAATAAAAATGAATACCTGTAACGACTTAACAAGGATACGCGATACACATTATAGCCAGATCAACAAAGTTTATCTTCCACTGCCGTCATGTCAACGCTGATCTCACTCATTGACGAGATTAACCATTAACAAACAACAATAAAAAAAACCAATAATATTCAATGCGCTATAAACAAATCATATGGGTGCACTCTAATCAGACATTGACACTATTGAGAATGTCAAAAATAATAACGGCTAATCGTTTCTACCACACATCCAGGTCGATCTTGCCCTTTAACTTCAATTGTCACCCTAACAGTGCATTGAACAGCTTCATCCTTTAGACTTTCAACCGCGATGATCTCACCACGTCCACGAATATCGCTATCGACTTTAACGACGGCAGGAAACCGAATTTTGTCACAACCATAGTTAACCCCCATCTTCATATGGCGAACCTCGATCAATTGCGGCAAAAAATAATTGACTAATGAAAGCGTTAGGTAACCATGCGCAATACAGGCGCCAAAAGGGCCTTCTTTGGCTTTAGCAGGGTTAACATGGATCCATTGGTGATCGCCAGTTGCATCAGCAAATAAATCGATGCGATCTTGTGTGATCAAAAGCCAATCAGTCACGCCCAAATCTGTTCCAACTGATGCTAACAGCTCGCTAGCCGAATTAAAAATTTTTGTCATATTTTCCAGTTCCTATGAAAACATCCTATTATCCAATCAACATCAACCGCAACCCCTCTTACACAGGCAAATTGGCGACGTTATGTCACATACACATCCTATTTTGACCCTTTCCATTCCAACAACATGAATATCGCCCACATAGCGCAGGTTCGCCCTTCATTTGCCAATTCCAAAGCTAAACAGAATGTACACCTTTGCACTCCACCTAGCCATACACTAGCAATATTTTCGTCGTCGTTTCGTATGTACATCTATTGAAAATTGGAACAACTCCTGACAAATCATTCATGTTACGGATGCTGAGAGCTGACGGACAAAATTTCTCCTGTCATGTACGAACTATAATCACTAGCCAAAAATATGATCACATTAGATATTTCCCAAACCTCAGCTGCGCGTCCAAAAGCTTCTCGGCTTGCTAACGCATTTAACAACTCTTCGGGGGCACTTTTTTTGAGTTTGTCATGTAAGGCAATGCTAGGAGACACTGCATTAATGCGAATACCGTGTTCGGCAGCTTCCATCGCTGAGCAACGCGTTAATGCCATGACACCAGCTTTTGCCGCTGCATAATGCGCTTGCTCTTTTTGTGCCCGCCAGCCTAAAACTGAAGCATTATTGACAATCACACCTTGGTGACGTGGCTCCATGACTTTAAGCGCTGCACGCGTCATTCGAAACGTTCCCGTTAAGGAAATATCAATCACTTTTTGCCATTCTTCGTCCAACATGTCAACCACACGCTTTGAGCCGCCAAGGCCAGCATTATTCACAAGTACATCAATGCCTCCTAACTGCTCATTAGCGCTGCTAACCAAATGATCAACATCGGCTTGATTAGACACATCAGCTTTAACACCAAAGACGGGCACATTTGGGAAGTCAGCTTTTAACGATTCTACCGATTGCGCCAGACGCCCTTCATGGATATCTGAAATCATGAGCGCTCGACACCCTTCTTCCAAACAACGTTTTGCCGTCGCAAAGCCGATGCCTACACCAGCTGCAGCTGTAATTAAAACGGATTTGCCTTGTAGAAGTCCGTGCCCTTGCACATATTTCGGTATTGCCTTCATGTTATTCCTTAATTTTCAATAATCTAACTCAACATTCTGTTGTCGAGCTTAGGATTTCTACTAAATTCACCACGTCAAGTAAAAAATGGCTGACCACCCATTTGAATTGAATCCTGTTTAATGGCATGTCATTGTAAAACGATTTTAGTTCCCGTTTCAACACCATGATAGGTTTGCGCTTCGTTAAGTCTGAAGTTAATGCAAACGTAGCAGATGCTATCTTGATCCGCTAGACTTTGATCATATGACGATAAGCACGACGGCATTAGGTATTCATTCCACCACCAACTTTTCTTAAAATGTTGTTGATTCCAATTTTCAATCATTTGGAATTGGATAGAGAGTCAACACCCTCGCCAAAACGTCAGTAAAGGCTCACTCCACCGTTTAGGGTCCTGAATTTGGCAGAAATGCCCTAATCCGTCTACAAGCGTTAACTGTGCCTGTGAACAAACACGCTCTTTGAGATCTTTTGCAATCGCCGGTGGGCAGACCCGATCATCAACGCCCCAGCTAATATGTACAGGGCAAGTTAGCGTTTTGAGGATCGGTAACCATCGCGGTTTTTCAAATCGCAAGCGCTCATTTTGATAACTGATCAATTGATAAAATAAAGACGGCCAACTTTGGTAGGTCACCATCTGGTACATGTCAGTAATATCTTGTTCAGATAATCCATCATTCCCTTGAGTACTTTTAAGCTGATGTTCAAAGATCGGAAAATAACTTAATAAACCAGAAAAATATCGTCCTAAAGGGCTTAAAAGCAATTTTTGACCAATCCGCAAATGAGCCTTATCACGAACCATGCCCCCATTGGTAAAGGTAACACTTTGAAACCCCTTATCAAACCATATTGGACAATTTATTTGTGTTCTGACTAACAATTCTGTAAGCACGCTATCTGCCATATCGTGCGCTAAAACATGGCCACCCCGAACACCTAACTGTCGCCAAACACATAAGGCCACTTCGGTTTGTTCAAAAATTGAGTAACTAAACCCCTGTTTGGGTTTCTCCGAAAAACCAAACCCAATAAAATCAAAGAGAATAATACGTTTGAAGAAAGTTAAACACTCAGGAATCGATCCACGATACGAGTATGACGACTCTGGAAAACCATGTAGCAACAACAAAGTTTCCGCCTCGGTGGCATTAACGTCGCCAAATTCAACCACAAAGACTTTGAACGACGATGGAACATCTAGTATGATGATTTTTCCTTGATTTTTCCATTCGAGTAACGCTGGACTTAGCATCTGATTTCCTTAAAGGTTGATGGTGTTTATCATGAACGATCGATCACAATAACGGTTTAAAACACGGATAACTACTATTCTACGGAAAGACTCAACATCAAACTTTAGCTAATTGCTGGGATCTGGGTTTATTGACGTCAATTTTACCTTTGGCCAAATCAATCATCACAGGTGGCTGCTCAAGCAAAGGTTGCTGAGGATAACTACCCTTTCTGGCAACCCTTGGAATAACTCTTTCAATAAAGCCAGGTTTTTCGGAGATTTGCAAATCTTGTTCCTGTTTACGCAATTCCGAAATCACCTCAGTGGGTATTAACTCTCTAAGCTGTTTAATGGTAGGTTCTGTCGTAGGACCATCATATCCCGCAGCATCTCTCATCGCTTCTCCTGCTTGTGATTGCACATCTCGACGGCGCGCCTCCGCTTCCCTAAAGGCATCACTAACACTAGCGACGACTTGCCCGCTAGCTCCAGCCGCTTCATTGGGTAAGCTTGGCAACTCTAGCGATGCAGGTGCTGCCTGCTTTGCTATCATGGATGAAGAGGCTACCTTAGCTTGAGGAGGCGACATTTTTGCGTTTTTATTTTTTTTACGCCCACGACTAGGAGCTTCAATATCGATCGTAGGTAAAGAGGCGATATCAACGGTAGACGAGGCCGAACTTGCCGCTAACGGTTGTGTTGCTGGCACACTTGCATACCCATATTCCATAGGTTTTCTTTGCTGACGACGAGATTTTTTCTCTTTGGCTGGCGCAATCTCAAGTCGAGGAAAAGACTCAACAGACACAGAAGATGTCTCAGCCACAACAGGAGGTGTAGGACTGGCTAGCGTAGCCATCTCTACAGGTCGTTGAGGCGCCGGCGCACTTGCATACCCATATTCCATAGGTTTTCTTTGCTGGCGGCGAGATTTTTTCCCCTTGGCTGGTGCAATCTCAAGCCGAGGAAAAGACTCAACAGACACAGAAGACACTGTAGTCGCCACAGAAGGCGTAGGAAGTGCTGGCATAACCGCCCCTACAGTCTGAGGTGTTGGTGGAATATAAGCAACCGAAGGTGCTTCAACGGGCATATCTGGCAACGCAGGCATCGCAGGCACTTGCGCACTCACCGGTGGTAGTGCTGGCACACTCTGCACCTGTACAACAGGTTGCGCAACTTGTGCTGGAACCGACGACATATTGGTCACGTTCGGTGAGCTAACTACACTAGACGATTGTACAGTTTGCATATTTGATGGAATACGAATATACGGCGAAATGAGTGCGCCATAGGGATCTGCCTGCGCATATCCAGCCCCTGACCATCCCAGCAGTCCAACCCCCATCATCACCAAACCTAAACTTGACGCCATTTTTCGCTTCACCATGTATGCAAACCCTTTATCTTGGCCTCAATCTGACACGCTATTACCGTCAAATATCAAACGCTATCATATGTTAAAAATTTATTTCGACTGCGCACGCTGCTCTAAAATAGCCACAGCAGGCAACACTTTGCCTTCAAGAAACTCTAAAAACGCACCGCCCGCAGTTGAAATATAGTCAATTTTATCCGTTACTTGGTATTTATTGATAGCTGCAATTGTATCACCACCGCCAGCGATTGAAAAGCCATTTGAATTGGCTATGCTATTGGCGAGCACTTGCGTTCCTTGTCCGAACTGATCAAACTCAAAAACACCGACTGGACCATTCCAAACAATGGTACCCGCATTTTTGAGAAGATCGCCCCATGCCATAGCTGTTTCTGGACCAATATCAAAAATCATCTCATCGGCTGCAACCTCTGTCGCTTTTTTAATGACCGCTGGTTCATCTGCAGCAAAACGTTTACCAACAACGACATCAATAGGCATTGGCACTTCTGCGCCACGCGCTCGCATTTGTGCCATGACAGTTTTTGCTTCATCTAACAAATCCAGTTCCGCTAACGACTTACCAATCGGTAAACCTGCTGCAGCCATAAAAGTGTTGCAAATTCCTCCCCCTACAATCAAGACATCGACCTTTTGACTTAAAGATTGCAAAATCGTTAATTTGGTAGAAACTTTTGATCCCGCAACAATGGCTGCCAACGGGCGCTTGGGATTTGCCAAGGCCTTTCCTAATGCATCTAACTCAGCTGTCATTAAAGGGCCCGCGCACGCAACCTTGGCATATTGTGCAATCCCATGGGTTGTTGCCTCTGCGCGATGAGCCGTGCCAAAGGCATCATTCACAAATACATCGCATAAAGCTGCCATTTTTTGGGCAAGCTCTGGGGAGTTTTTTTTCTCACCGACATTCCCGCGGCAATTTTCTAATAAAACGACTTCACCAACTTTAAGATGAGGAGGAGACTCTAACCAATTTTTTGCTAAGGCAACCGGTTGCCCGAGGAGCTCACCTAAACGTTGGGCAATCGGCGCCAAACTATCTTCGTCTGTTAATGCACCTTCCGTTGGGCGACCTAAATGTGACGTCACCATGACTGCTGCGCCAGACTTCAGAGCCGTTTGAATGGCTGGGACTGACGCGCGAATACGGGTATCATCCGTAATCACCATCTGTCCATCTTGAGATTCCACAGGCACATTGAGATCTGCCCGAATAAAAACCCGCTGATTGCCCAGTGAACCTTGTTGCGCCAAATCATTAAATCTAAGAAAACTCATAAAATCATCCGGTTATACGTAAACTCTTAAAAATCGATATCAAAACTCTTTCATATCCGCTTGCGCTCGTTGATGGGTGCATTTGGACATAACTTATTTACCCTGTATTTTACCTGCTTTTCCCAAAACTAACCATTACCGATTAGAATAACACCCTTAATCGATTCTATATTGTGAGGACACATATGCTGTCGTTTTTTAATCAGTTTCGTCATCAACCTTGGTCATTGATCAATCATGTACTATTGTTTGCTGCGGCAACATTTTCGCTTACTATCACACAGCCTGCCATAGCGCAATCCGCTGCCAAAGAAGGGGTCGTTGTAGGTAACAAGTCCATTTTCACAAAACTTGTCCCTGCCGATCAAATTGAGCGTCAAGCTCATCAAGATTTTGTTGAATTGTTGCAAGATGCTTCCAGTCAAGGCGCTTTAATGAAGCCTGAACATCCTACCAGTCAACGAGTTATCGCCATCACCCAAAAAATGTTGCCATATGCCAAACAATGGAACCCACGTGCCAAAAATTGGCAATGGAACATTGCGTTAGTCAAAAGTGACCAAGTCAATGCCTTGTGTATGCCAGGTGGTAAAATTGTGATCTTTACAGGGTTAGTTGACAAATTGCAATTGAGTGATGATGAGTTGGCCATGGTGATTGGTCACGAAATTAGCCATGCTCTGCGTGAGCATAGTAACGAACAAATTGGCAAAGATATGGCAAGACGAGCTACGATTTCTGGGATTGCCAGCATGTTTGAGTTAGGGCAATTATCAACAACTCTGCTCGATATGGGCAGTCAGGTCTACAGCTTAAAATTTTCAAGAGATGATGAAACCGAGGCAGATTTAGTAGGGCTAGACTTGGCCGCACGCGCAGGGTTTGACCCTAGAGCATCCTTAACTTTGTGGCGAAAAATGGCTGCAAACTCAGGTGGTCAACCTCTCGAGTGGTTATCAACCCATCCTAAAGATGAAAAACGCTATGCGATGCTACAAAAAAACATCCCTAAAGTTCTTCCTGTTTATGCCAAAGCAAAAGGCATGGGCGTTGTTGGTGGCACAGCTGTTACTCAAAAACCTTGATAGATGACCCCGTTTGGATTTGATCGGACTGTACTGTATGACTCAACATGAATTACCCCTTGTCAATATTGTCTGCATGAAATGGGGGACTAAGTACCCAGCAACTTATGTAAATCGGCTCTATGCTGGCGTCAAAAGACATCTTAATCGACCTCATCGCTTTATTTGTTTTACCGATGATAGAACAGACCTTCACCCCGCTATTGAAGTGTTACCCATACCAACCATCCAAATGCCACAAGGCGTTGACCGTGGTTGGCCCAAACTATCGATGTTTCGCAAACCACTCGGTGATCTTGAAGGTTGCGCACTCTTTTTAGATATTGACATTGTGATTATCGGCAACTTAGATGTTTTTTTTGACCTTCCTGGGTCATTTTATATCATCAAAGACTGGAAACGCCCTTGGCGAGTGACAGGGAACAGTTCTGTTTTTCGTTTTGAAGTCAATGCCTGTCCAGATATTTTAGAAAACTTTGAAAAAAACTTTATAGCTATTAATCAACAACATCGCAACGAACAAGAGTACTTATCGCACTATATGTCACAAAAAGGACAGCTTGCTTACTGGCCCAACGAGTGGTGTCAAAGTTTTAAAGCTGACATTATTCCAAAGTTCCCGCGTAACTTTTTTGTTACGCCTACCCCTTCCCCAGACACCAAGATTGTGGTTTTTCATGGCTCGCCCAAACCCGAAGAAGCAATTTTAGGTGTATCAACGAAGTGGTATCGATTTTATAAACCTGCACCGTGGATTCAAGAACAGTGGCAAGAATAAGTTCGACGTCACTCATGATGACCTCCACATAGATTGCCGCATGAAAATTAGCAAAAAACCGTTTGTCATCATGATCGCCATGTCACTTGGTGCCTGCAGCTGGTTTCAAAATACGGGGCAAAGCCATCCACCCCAACCATTGGTTTGGCATGGTCAACCCTATGTCGGAGAGCGCTTGACACTACTTAAAGAAGGTGGCTATTACGTCGGATTGAGAACCTTCTCACACATAGAAATGGGATGGCAACGATGCGACTTACAACAAAAATGCACCCCAATCACTCAGGGTTATGAATACTATGTAAAAAAGGAAGATATTGGCTTTATCCTTCAAGGCTACTATAAGGTAGTTATGCAAGAAGGAGATGAAGTTTTAACGGTGTACACGCCTATGATTCGCGCCACCAAAGTTTTTCCATAACGTTTGGTGAAAATACGAACTGCACCCCTCAATAATTAATGATTCCTTAATTTAATCCATTTAAAGTGATACTATACCAATACCTGTTCATCTACATCAGCCATCAAAAATGATGAGTTAATTTTGATAAACTGATGTTTTTCAAGGTGTTGGGATGAAGTCAAGGCATTGACATTTTTTCGTAACCTTTTTTATGGAGTCCACATGAAAAAACCTATCATCATTTGCGTAACAACCTTCCTTACTTTAGTCGGCAGCAGCTACGTTATAGCCGGTCCGCAATGCACAGCCGAACCTCAATCAAAATGGGTTGACGCCAAGGCGTTCCAAGCAGAATTAAAAGGCCAAGGATACCAAATTAAAGTCTTTAAGGTGACTAAAGGTAACTGTTACGAAATCTATGGTCGCAACAAAGACAACAAAAAAGTTGAAATTTATTTCAACCCTGTTGACAAAAAGGTGGTCAAACAAGAAATTCGTGGTTGATCCTCCTTAAGGGAGATACTTGATGAGGGCATTGAGAAAACCCATACCAATGGTAACTCAAATGCCTTTAGACTGACGCTCAATTGATGAAGGAGATCCGTATATGTTTTTATTTAAAAGCAAGTATTTGGTAAGCTCGTGGTTACTTAGCTGCGGGTTATGGATGGCTTTTATGCCTGCTGCTAGCTATGGGGCTAGCGAAATTAAACCCATCATGAAAGACATGAAGCGTGCGTATCGTCAGGCCATGAAAAGTAGCGATCTAACTGGTTTTCAAACCGCTTTTAAAGTGTTAAAACAAAAAACTCAAGATTCCGGGAAAATACCTTATCAGGCTGACCCCAATTTGCAAAGCACCTACAAGGAAGGGCTAGATCAATTGCAGCAACAATATCAAGAGATTGACAAAGCCATCAATGCAAATGATCTTGCAAAAGCCAAACAATTGCTCGAAAAGGTTCGTGAAACAGAAAAACGTTATCACCAAAAACTCGATATTTAACCTTTAGGAATCAATATGTTGATCAACTCAATTGATACACGTTTCATGCGTTGCTTATTAGTTTTTTCGCTGTTATCGTTAAGCGGGCACAGCCTAGCCGATAGCCCTGTTGAAAAATCCATGGAAACCATGCAAAAGGCTTACAAGAAAGCTTTAAAAAGTCAATCCATCAAAGAATTCTCAATTTATTTTAACACGTTACAAAAATCAGCTGATCAAGCTAGTCAACTTCGCTTTGGCAAAACTAAAGCAGCACAAGCCACCTACAAAGACGGTTTACACGAACTCCAAGCAGATTTGGCCGACATTCAAGATGCCATCCATCGCCAAGATTTAAATAAAGCTAAAGACCTGTTGAGCGCTCAAGTCAACCAAACCAGAAAAACGTATCACAAAGATCTCAAAGTCGGTGAAGACGAAGATGAAAATAAGGATGACAGCAAAAGAGAAGATGACCACGAAGCAGGCAAACAGGAAAAAGAGCGTGACTAATTCCAATTCTATAAAATGTACACACGAAACGACGACGAAGACATCTATGGTAAGGCTATGAGGAGTGACACAGTGTACGTTCTATTTAGAATTGGAATGACTCCATCAAGGTCAAAA
>CAJPEV010005167.1:0-16640 GCA_905338385.1 Darwinula stevensoni
GGCATCAGCTACCTGATGGACCAGTTGCTTATTCCAGGTGGCAGCCAGTGCAATGGATTGAGGAAATGCAGTAGCTCCATCGCGTACTAACCCGTGCAATGCTTCATCAAATGGAATAAGAGGTATACCAAGACGGCTTTTCTCCAGAAAAAATCGTTGAAGCTGGTTGATTTTCACTGCTGTTTCATACGCATTGGCACCCGGATCGTATTGTAACATCTGTTGTGCTGCATCGCCACTTTTGCCGGCAGTATTCACCTGAAATCCAAAAATTCCGGCTTTGTATTTATCTTCCATCCCCGTAATATCACCCGGTATCATAAACAATTGCCTGAATTTTTCTTCGGGGGTCATACGTGTCAGAAGGTCTTTTGCTCTTTTTTCCGGAGATGATGACGGGTCTTTGTATATCTGAGCTGAAGAAAATTGCTGCCCTAATAGCAGGGTTATAATTAAAAAATACTTTATTGGCATACCTTTGTTGGATTTTGATCAAAAGTATGATAATTGAAGCAGAAAAGAAGCGAATTTGGTTATTTAAATTGCCAGTAACCTAATTTTTTTAACAGGTACCTTTTTACATCAGATGGATTTGTGTAGGCAGGTAGAGGAAATATCTGATGACCCAATGAATTCAATCCAAATACTACGACACATCCGGCAACCAATACATCATTATTGCCAGAAACCAGAAAACTCCTGAAAATCATCCCAAAATAGAATATCCTGCTTATATTTGACATTAATTTAAACTAAAATTCAAAATTGACAGCCCATCCAATAAAGAGCCTTACCCTTATTGCCGGCATCGGCTTTTTTTACCACGTAAGATTTTTATCCAACATGGTGAAACTTGAAATCGAAGCCTCTCTGATGCTCAAAATAGAGAATCATCAACTTTCCTTTGTGATGACCGAAATAAAAGAAATTTTTGCCACATTATTCAACTCAACATTTATACAACATGATCACAGCAGAAGTACAAAATAAGGTATCAGATGTACAGCAAATCCGGGCCTTATTTGAATCACAAAAGGCCAATCAATATGCCATTGGCAATTCCAGTGTTTCAGAAAGAAGGACCAAACTCAGCAAACTACACAAAACCATACTGCATTACCGAACTGATATCAAAAAAGCCCTGCATGACGACTTTAGAAAACATCCTTCGGAAGTGGATATGACAGATATCTATCCTGTGATCAGCGAAATCAAACACGCCAAAAGCCACCTTGCATCATGGATGAAGGATCAGTCAGTCCATACTCCTTTAGCACTTTTGGGTTCCAGTTCTTACATCAAATACGAACCCAAGGGAGTGGTTTTGATCATTTCTCCGTGGAATTTTCCATTCAATCTGACTTTTGGACCGTTTGTATCCGCTATTGCTGCAGGCAACTGTGTGATGATCAAACCATCAGAAATGACACCTCACATAGCGAAGGTGATGCACAAAATTGTTACAGAAGTATTTGAGCCCAATGAAGTAGCCTTGATAGAAGGAGGAATAGAAACGTCAACAGAACTGCTAAAGCTTCCTTTCAATCATATCTTTTTCACCGGAGCACCATCTATTGGCAAGGTGGTGATGGAAGCTGCCGCTAAAAACCTGACATCTGTAACACTTGAACTTGGAGGCAAATCTCCGACAATTGTGGATGAAACCGCAGATTTAGAATTAGCAGCAAAAAGGATCGCTTGGGCAAAATGGGCAAACAATGGACAGATTTGTATCGCTCCCGACTTCGTATATGTGCATGAAAGTCAAAAGGATAAGTTTTTGTCCATGACTCAAAAATATATTCAGCAATATTACGGTAACGATGCTGCCACAGAGCCTTCTTACAACAGAATTGTGAACCGAAGACACTTCGATAGATTAAAAAGCTACATCGATGATGCCGTATCAAAAGGTGCCAACATCATTACCGGAGGCCAGTTAAAAGAAGCTGAAAACTTTATAGCCCCGATGATAATGACCAATGTAGATAAAAAGTCAGCCTTGATGACCAATGAAATATTTGGTCCCATACTTCCAGTGTACATGTATGACAAATTAGAAGATTTGGTGGAGGAAATCAGGTCAGGAGAAAAGCCTTTGGCGTTGTATATTTTCAGCAAAAACAATAAAAATATCAACTATATCCTAAACAATACCCGAGCCGGCGGCGGATGTATCAACCATTGCGCTGTACATTTTTACAATACAAACCTGCCTTTTGGAGGATCAAACAACAGTGGTATCGGAAAATCGCATGGTTTTGAGGGATTTAAGTCATTTTCCAATGGCAGAGGAATATTAAAACAACATTTGCCCAATGCACTGGAATTATTAGTACCACCATTCAATACATTTAAACAAAAAATCATAGATTTGACCATTAAATATTTCTGACCTAAAATCAATAAACAAATGGCTGATGGATCTTTTGATTATGATTATGTCATCATAGGTAGCGGTTTTGGTGGCTCCGTTTCTGCTCTCCGACTGGCAGAAAAGGGATATAGAGTGTTGGTAATTGAGAAAGGTAAATGGTACATTCAACCTGAAGATTTTGCCAAAACTACCTGGAACCTCAAAAAGTGGCTTTGGGCACCTTCCCTGGGCCTTCACGGCATATTGAAACTGACCTTTTTCAGGCATGTGGGTATCGTGAGTGGTACAGCGGTCGGTGGCGGATCTATCGTCTATGCCAACACCTTACCGGTACCTAAATCGCCGTTTTTTAATACCGGACACTGGACCGGCCTTGCTGATTGGGAAGAGGAGCTTAAACCGTTTTACGAAATTGCCAAAAAGCCAGAACGATAAAGTCATGCTGACACTCGCTGAAGAAATGGACCTGAAGCAGGAATTTGAAAAAGCGGACGTAGCCGTATATTTTGGAAAGCCTGGAGAGACTGTGAGTGATCCGTATTTTGATGGAAAAGGTCCTGATCGCACCGGATGTACGCTTTGTGGCGGATGTATGGTAGGATGCCGGTACAACTCCAAAAATACACTGGACAAAAATTATCTTCATCTGGCCCAACAGCTTGGGTGTGAAATCATTGCTGAGAAGGAGGTTTATGATGTAAAGCCCATTGGTCTTGATGGAAAGGATGGTTATGAGATTCTTTTTAAAGATTCGCTTAAATGGTTAAAAAGTCATCAACGAATAAAAACAAAAGGTGTCATTTTTTCGGGAGGAGTACTTGGCACAATCAAATTGTTGCTGAAACTTAAAGAATCATCCCTGCCACATCTATCTCCGATGACAGGTCATGGGATCAGAACAAATTCTGAAAGTCTGATCGGTGTGACCACATTCAGAAAAGACCTGAACTTATCAGAAGGTATTGCGATAGGTTCTATCCTTCATCTCGACGAAAACCGGCATGTGGAGCCAGTAAGATATTCTGCCGGATCAGGTTTCTGGCGACTTTTTATGGTACCAATGGTCAGTGCTGAGACCATAGTCGGCAGACTGGCGGCGATGATAAAAGATGCCATCATTCATCCTATAGCCAATCTGAAAGCATTATTTGTTGATGATTGGGCAAAAAGAACCCACATTTTACTTTATATGGAGAGTATAGACTCCACTCTCCGATTCAAAAAGAGTATATTTGGCATGAGCTCCGGCTTGGAAAAAGGAAAAGCACCGACCGCTTTTAATCCTTTGGCGCAGGATATAGCAAATCGGGTAGCAAAAAATATCAACGGCAAGCCTATGGTGCTCAATACGGAAACACTATTTGGCATTCCTACTACAGCACATATCCTTGGAGGTGCGTGTATGGGCAAAGATGCATCTTCAGGGGTCATTGATGATACCAATCATGTATTCAACTATAAAAACATGCTGGTTTGTGACGGTAGCGCCATCTCGGCCAATCCGGGAGTAAATCCAAGTTTGAGTATTACGGCCATTTCAGAAAGAGCTATGAGTCTGATACCCTTGAAAGGAAATACACGCGATTAAAAATTTTTGGTTATACAAAACCCATCTTAATACATATTATGAAAGCACTATTATGCAAAGAGTATGGCTTGCCTGAAACCCTGAAAGTTGAAGAAGTGGATTCACTCAAAGCATCTCCGGGAAAAGTGGTCATTTCGGTAGGGGCGTGCAGTATCAACTTTCCGGATACGCTGATCATCCGCAATCTGTACCAATTTAAACCGGAATTGCCTTTTTCACCCGGAGGCGAGGTGGCCGGAATCATCAAAGAAGCCGGAGAAGGTGTAAAACATCTGAAACCAGGAGATCGAGTCTTTGCACTTTGTGGATGGGGTGGCCTCTCAGAAGAGGTAGAAGTGGACGCAAAACGCGTATTTCCTCTTTTACCCGGTATGGATTTTATCACCGGAGCATCTGTGATGTACAATTATGGTACTTCCTATCATGCACTCAAGGATAGAGCCAATCTGCAATCGGGAGAGACTTTACTAGTATTAGGTGCCGGAGGAGGTGTCGGTCTTGCGGCAGTTGAGCTTGGCAAGCTGATGGGTGCGACAATAATAGCTGCGGCTTCCACAGATGAAAAACTGAAAATATGTAAGGAAAAAGGAGCCGATCATGTCATCAATTATTCTACTGAAGATATCAAAGAAACCATCAAAGCTTTGACCAATGGCAAGGGTGTAGATGTAGTCTATGATCCGGTCGGAGATAAATATGCCGAACCTGCAATACGATCTATGGCCTGGAAGGGCAGATATTTAGTGGTGGGATTTGCCGGCGGAGAGATACCCAAGATTCCGCTCAACCTTGCACTACTCAAGGGATGTGATATAGATGGCGTCTTTTGGGGACAGTTTGCCGAAAAAGAAGCCGAAAACAATATGGAAAATATCAGGCAGCTGGCAGGATATTTTATGCAAGGCAAATTAAAGCCGCATATTCATAAAACCTATCAACTCCATGAAGCATCACAGGCAATCTCGGATCTTATGGACAGAAAAGTTGTAGGCAAGGCTGTTGTGGTCATGATGGATGATGAGGTAAAATCCCATAAAATACAAAATCATCAAGGTACACAACCTACGTTAGCTACAGAAACTGTTAAGGCTGAAGGAAAACTGGTTTTTAAAAACATTGCCGAACTCAAGACCTTTAAAGGCAAATCACTGGGGATGTCCCCATGGCAGGAAATCAGCCGAAAAATGATTGATGATTTTGCTGCTTCTACCCTGGATTTTCAATGGATCCATATAGATACTGAACGTGTAAAACTTGAATCACCCCTTGGTAAAACCATCGCGCACGGATACAATGTACTTTCATTTTCATCCCATTTTCTGTATGAAATGTTCGAAGTCAAATCGATAAAAATGGGACTCAATTATGGTTGCAACAAAGTGAGGTTTATGTCTGCAACACCCGTAGGAAGTCGGGTAAGGATGAGTGCGATTCTAGTGGATGTAGAAGAAACTGCACCAAATCAGGCAAAACTCACCATTGAAGCAACTTTTAACATCAAGGGGCAGGAAAAACCAGTTTGTGTTGCAGAAATCCTTAGTATGATTTTTGAATGAAGCCCGTTTTTCTTCTCTAAAAATATTGGATGAGAAGATAATTGATGTTCTCTTTTTTTCACAGGGAGTATCATTTTTTTGGCACGGGATTTGGAACTATGTAAAAAGAACTTCAATTTTGCAACATGTTTTTAGGAAGAGTATTGGTTTTGTGCCTGTGTACAGGTTTTTTATCTTTTGATTTTAATCCCGAATCTGCGGCTGAAAAATACGTAGAAGCATACAAAGAGCTTGCTATCGTAGAAATGTATCGCACAGGTATACCTGCGAGTGTTACCTTGGCTCAGGGACTTCACGAATCATATTATGGGACAAGCAAACTAGCTACTGAGGCCAACAATCATTTTGGTATAAAATGTAAAACCTACTGGACCGGCAGAACATATTATCACAAAGATGATGATTTGAATAAAAAAGGTCAGCTGATAGAATCGTGTTTCAGGGCCTATGAGCGGGACATAGACTCATACATCGACAGATCAAATTTTTTGGCACAAACGGAAAGATACGCCATGCTTTTTGAGTATGAAAATACTGATTACATGGCATGGGCGTATGGCCTGAAAGTGTGTGGGTACGCCACTGATGAAAACTATGCACAAAAATTGATTGAAAAAATCAAAAAATACAATCTTGACAAATTTGACACATCTGAAGACCCATTCAAGCTTTTGATCAGAAAGTGATCTAACCCGCACATAAAAAAACTTCAGAAAAGTGATTAAAACTTAGGTTGACTTCTACAAATAGTAATGATGTTGGCGAAGATTTCACAAATCAACAACTAATCATTATCCTTTTACTAACCTATCAATAGCAAGGGTTATTTCTTCTATGAGTTGTTTCCAGATTTTGAAATAATTCTGTATAAAGAGTACTATCGCTGTTTATATTTTTGGATTCAATGCCATTCTTAACCTGTCCACCAGACTTGGAATTCAACATCAGCATTTAGGCTATTTCTACTGCCCGGAAGGCAAATTTTATACTTTATGTCGAAAAATAATCTCAGTTGATATAATCAATGTGCATTTACTAAACATTGTTTATTATATTTGCATTGTAATTCAAATTTGATGTAAAGATGGGACTCACGGAAAGAAAAGAAAGAGAGAAAATAGAACTTAAAAATTTGATTCTCGAAGCTTCAAGAAAAATATTGCTTGCAAATGGGCAAGACGGCCTGTCAATTAGGAAGATTGCTGATGAAGTCGAATATAGTCCGGCTACTATATACCTCTATTTTGCAGATAAAGATGCTATCCTTCATGAATTGATGGAGATGGGATTTGGAGTGATGAATGGATATATGATGGATTCGTATGCCGAAAAAGATCCTATCAAAAGAATTCATACTATAGGGCATGCTTATATCCGATTTGGTCTGGAAAATAAAGACTGGTACGAATTGATGTTCAACTCTGATAAACCCATGAAACACATAGAAAAATGTTGTGAAGATTGGGATCAAGGTATGGCGATGTTTGCTTTTTTGACTCAAACGTGTAAAGAAGCCCTGAATCAGTTGGAAATCCAGGATGTGGAATCTGACATTTTGGCATTACATCTATGGAGTAGTGTTCATGGCTTAGTGAATTTATACCTCACTGAAAGATTAGAAATTGTTCAAAGAAATAATAGCTCCGAACTAGTTACAAAAACGCTGGACGCGATTATTAAAACAGTATTCAGATAATAAAAATATTTACGTCTGCTCAAACACTGTTCATAAAAAAACACACATTTAATATGTCAAGATATCTTCAAATTCTAATGCTAACCCTTGTTTATAGCAAAACTTTTAGTCAGGACTTTACACCTTTGATAAACATGGCTTGGGAAAACAATCAAGAACTCAAGTCAAAAAACTTCCAAATAGAAAGTGCTACCCAAGCCTTGATGGAATCCAAAGCCATGTATGGTCCTGAAGTAAAATTTGGCGTGCAATACACACTAGCAGCAGGAGGAAGAAGCATCGCTTTTCCAGTAGGTGATTTGCTCAATCCTGTGTATAACACCCTCAATCAAATGACACAATCCAATAGATTTCCGCAGATATCCAATGTCAACGAGCAGTTTTTGCCCAATAATTTTTATGATGCCAGATTTAGATTTACGCAGCCAATTTACTACCCCGATTTGGTCATCAACAAAAAGCTTAAAATGGAAATATTGGAACAAAAAAACCTGGAAATCAAAGCATTCAAACGTTTGGTCAGTAAGCAAACTATGCAAGCATAT
Organism: Darwinula stevensoni; assembly: GCA_905338385.1. Taxonomy (NCBI): domain Eukaryota; kingdom Metazoa; phylum Arthropoda; class Ostracoda; order Podocopida; family Darwinulidae; genus Darwinula; species Darwinula stevensoni. Next base: position 7,763 of record CAJPEV010005167.1, read on the forward strand.
ATCCAATACGCCATGACTCAAAACGCCATAGATATATATTTGTCAGCAGATACCCTTCTTACAGAGGCCAAACGTACCACTCAAAGCATGATCAAAAATGGGATAGCTTTACCGACTGCAATGTCGCGATTAGAAAATCAATCCGCAGAGCTTTTATCTCAAAAAACCGAAGCCTTATCTAATCAAAAAAATGCAGAAAATGTCCTTAGATTTGTGCTGGGAATTAATGATTCAGGCAGTATTCCTATTGTGAGTGGATTTAAAGCTGTTCCCACATTAGTCCTGGACAATATCACAGAAAGAGAAGAACTTTTACAACTAAAACAAGCTGCCCAAATGCAGTCTCTGGCCGTTCAGAAAGAAGAAAAACACTACCTACCCAAAATAGGTGCACAATTGGATGCAGGAAGTCAGGATTTTGACTTTGGATGGCAACCTTATGCTTTACTCGGTATCAATGTGGATATCAATATTTATGACAGTAAAAAGCATCACCATAGGAAACAAGCCGCTAAAGCTGATATTATGGCAACAGAAGCCATGTTTCAGCAAACTGAAAACCAAATGAAACTTCAACAAAATGTAGCTAAGGAAAATTTCAATACTGCGATCAAACAAGCCAATATTTTTGAAACCAGAATCAAGGCAACTCAGAAAATTTATGATGAAGTATTTGTCAAATATAAAGAAGGAACCGCTGGTTACATAGAGTTGGTAGACGCCCAAACTCAATATACTCAAATCAAAATGCAACATCTTTTAGCTAAAAATAATGCCTGGATCAAGTGGGCAGAATATATTTATGCAGCAGCCATTTTCCCTATTCAATAATTAAATATAATCTTACCATAATGAAAATATTAAATATCACAATAGCAATCTTAGGTATATGTTTTTTTGCTTGTAAACAAGATCAAGACGCACCGTCTCCCACACCAAAGATGTCTACAAATTTTGTAAAAACACACTCTATAGACACTATCCAGGAGTCTGACATCATCGATGTATTAGGTATAGTCATGAGCGAAGCAGAAGCAAGACCATCATTTAAAACCGGTGGTGTAATCAAAAAAACTTACGTCAAAGAAGGTGATATCGTCTCCAAAGGCCAACTATTGGCAACACTGGAAATGCAGGAAATCAATGCTCAGGTTCAACAAGCAGAAGAAGGACTTCAAAAAGTGCTCATAGATAAAAACCGAGTCGGAAATCTATACAAAGACAGTGTCGCTACACTAGAGCAGTATCAAAATGTAACTTCGGCTTATGAAGTAGCGAAAAGAACCTCAGAAATTGCCCAATTTAACAGGCTATATTCTGAAGTCAGGGCTCCTATCTCTGGGAAGATCATCAAACAAATCATGTATAGTGGCGAGATTACTGGTCCGGGCAATCCCATTTATGCCATACTGGGAGTAGGAAAAAGTGACTGGGTCATACAAGCAGGACTTACAGATAGAGATTGGGCTAGAGTACATAAAAATGATAAAGTCAACATCAGACTCGACGCCTATCCAGGTCAGAAATTTACTGGCGTGGTTTCGGAAAAATCGTCAGTTGGTGGCAGTGGTAGTGGTACATTTGATGTAGAAATCAAATTCGTAAGTCAACCTGCAAATCTTGCTGCCGGATTGATCACAAATCTTTCCATCACATCAGGAAAGAGAGAAAATTTTAGGGTCATCCCTATCGAGTCCCTGATAAAATCTAATGGCCAATCAGCCTATGTTTTTACAGCCGAAAATGGTAAAGCCAAGCAAATCAAAATTACAATAGCTAAGATATTGGGTGATAAAATAGCTGTATCCGGAGGTCTGGACGGCATCACCAACGTGATCACAACCGGAGCAATGTATCTGGAAGACGGAGACCCAATCGAGTACTAATCTTTCAAAAAAAAATAACCATTAAACTGATCACAAGAACTTGTGCTGTTGTAAGCGGTATCACAAATCACAAAATCGCAGATTACTCAATAGTAAATCACAAAAGCATCGATCATTCGATCACGGATCGCCAAATCACAAAATAATTAATACATGGGTTTCAATAAATTTTTCGTAAAAAATTGGCAGTTTACTTTGGTCATTTTTACAGCCGTTATGGTTTTGGGTATTAATGCACTGCTAAATATGCCTAGAGGAGAAGACCCTCCATTCGGTGCACCTATATTTTCTATTGTAGTCGTATATCCTGGTACCAATCCGGCAGATATGGAAAAACTTATAGCCGATCCTATAGAAGAGGAGTTGTATCAACTATCGGATGTTAAAAAAATCAACACTACAATCAACGATGGTCTTATAGTCATGCTTGCGGAATTTAATTTTGGCGTAGATATAGAAGGTAAAAACAATGATGTCATCAGAGAAATCAATAAAATACGTTCCGAACTACCGGAAGGTATCGTTTTGTTAGATATTAAAAAAGCTGCATCGAGTGACGTCGTCATCCTCCAATCTGCCTTAGTTTCTGATACTGCCTCGATGGAGTTGATGAAAGATCTTGCTCAAAATCTCGAAAAAGATATCGAACATATTAAAGATATCAAATGGGTAGAAATACAGGCATCTCAGGAAAAGGAAATACATATAGATTTGGATCTGGACAGAATGGCCGCTATGAAACTAGGCTTAAATCAAGTCATCGGACTCATCCAAGCTAACAATATCAACATACCTGGTGGTGATATAGATTTAGGTCAAAAGAAATATAATATCAAAACCACCTCTGAATTTAAAACCATTGATGACATCAGGTCGACTATCGTACAGGTGACCCCTCAAGGCAAGACGGTCACTTTGGGGCAGATAGCAACCATATACTATACAGAGGAGACAACAGATCACATCGCAAGACACAATAGCCATAGGGCCATCTGGATCAACACAGCTATGAAGGATAAAAAAAACATCATATCTGTTCGTAAGGAGTTAGAACCAGTCCTTTCAGCATTCAAACAGAAATTGCCAAAAGGCATCACCTTAGAAAACGCTTTTGATCAGGAAAAAGGGGTAAAGCATAGATTGACTGGACTAGGTAGAGATTTTGCTATAGCCATATTTTTAGTATTATTAACATTATTGCCATTGGGCACAAGAGCCTCTATTGTGGTGATGATTTCTATTCCGCTGTCATTGAGTATTGGGCTGTTTATGCTGGATTTACTGGGATATACGCTCAATCAATTGAGCATAGTAGGTATGGTCGTTGCCCTGGGATTGTTGGTAGATGACAGCATTGTGGTAGTGGAAAACATAGAGCGCTACATGCGCAAAGGCATCTCTGCACGTGAAGCAGCTGTCACCGCCACCAATCATATCATGATAGCCATTCTGGGTTGTACTGCTACGTTGATTTTGGCCTTTTTACCATTGGCCAATCTTCCTGAAGGTTCCGGTGATTTTATTCGGTCACTGCCTATGGCTGTCATGCTCACCGTATTGGCATCGCTTTTTGTATCTGTGACCATCATCCCGTTTTTATCGTCGATCCTACTCAAATCCCACGAAAATGCAGCAAGAGGCGAAGGAAACTTTTTCTTCATTGCCTTTAAAAAATATGTAAACAATCCTTATCAAAAACTTCTGATCTGGTGTATGTCTCACAAATTGGCTACCTTAGTGTTGGCGGCAGCCATTTTTATGTTGTCGTTGCTACTGATACCTATACTGGGTTTTAGCTTATTTCCGGAATCAGAAAAACTCATCATCACCATCGATATCGAAACCGAACCAGGATCTAATCTCTCACACACCGACAAAGTAGTGCGTAAAGTAGAGCAGAAGCTTCTGACATTTTCAGAAATAGATCACATCAGCGCCAATGCCGGCAAAGGAAATCCAAGGATATATTACAATGAATTTCAACGTCAGAACTCACCCAATTATGGTCAAATCATCGTCTATCTCAATGAAAAAACCAAAGTACCTGATATCATCAAATTTGCAGACAAAACCAGAACCGCTCTTTCTGGTTTCCCGGGTGTAAAGATCGAAGTCAAAAGGTTTCAGCAAGGTCCACCTATATCTGCTCCGGTCGAAATGAGAATCATGGGCAACAATCTGGATACTTTAGATATCTTAAGCACCAAAGTCGAAAAACTAATCAAAGAAAGGTCAGGCTCCATGTACGTACGCAACGACTTAAAATATGTAAAATCAGATATCATCGTAGATGTCAATAGAGAAAAAGCAGGCCTTTATGGAATCAGTAGTGCAGAGATAGCCAAGACAGTGAGGCTTGCTATAGCAGGTCTGCAGGTAGGAGAAATCAGTAACACCAAAGGAGATGAGTACAAAATGAAGGTTTCTTTATCTCAAAATACTGAAAATGCCCTCCAAATGTTTGATCAGGTTTTTGTCACTTCTATGAGCGGATCACTTGTACCTTTAAAGAGCATGGCATCATTTTCATTAAGACCTTCGGCGTCTATCATCAGACACTTCAACAAAGAGAGATATGCATTGGTCAGTTGTTTTGTACAAAACGGGGTAAATGTAAGCCAACTCACTGATGATATATTAGATGATATTAACACAAATGTGACAATGCCGGAAGGATACAGAGTCGTCGCTGCTGGAGAGCGCGAGTCACAACAAGAGTCTTTCGGTGGGCTCGGTACGATCATTATATTGACTGTATTTGGATTGTTGGCGATATTAATTCTGGAATTCCGAACCTTCAAATCCACAATAATTGTCTTAAGTGTCATCCCTATGGGTATCATCGGTGCTTTAGTGGCATTGTACATAGCAGGAGAGACTATGTCTTTTGTAGCTACAGTAGGCATCATCGCACTGATGGGCATCGAAATCAAAAACTCCATCCTTATGGTGGACTATACCAATGGTCTTCGGGAACAAGGCATGAACCTCTACGAAGCTGTAATGGATGGTGCCGAAACCAGATTTTTACCCATCTTACTGACATCTATGACTGCTATTGGCGGATTGACACCATTGGTTCTCGAAAACTCACCATTGATCAGCCCATTGGCCATCGTATTGATAGGAGGATTGATCAGCAGTACATTATTGAGTCGATTGGTGACACCTGTGCTGTATTATTTGATACCACCTGAGGTAAAGAGGTAATGTAGATTAAACGCAAAAGAACTTGAGTTCGACATTATGAGTTTGTATAAAGTTTCATGATTAAGTGAAAGTGATTAAATTTAATTTTGGCCAAAGAGCACCACGACGTGAAGTTGTAGCCGGAAACTCAAGCCTTCTGGGTGATTCGGTAAGTCGAATAATATAACGCATACTAAAATAAAATCTTCCGCTTAAAGCCAAATCATAAAATTTTAAAACTTACTCTAAGACAGAAAATGCAACAGACAAGCTTGAAAAACCATAAACTCAATGCTTATGAAGGAAAAAGATATTGTAGCGGAACGAAAGATATTTCATATTTGTAAAAAAGGTAAGAGTCAAAACAATGTTTTCTTCCTTTTCCGTTTCTGAAAAATTATAAACCCACATTCAAAAAAATCGTTAAAAAATAGTGACCTTTGTACCTTTATGCAAGAAGTAGGTTATTCATATCTAGACGAACTCAATGATATACAACGCCAGGCAGCGTCATGTATTGAAGGACCTGTGATGGTCATTGCCGGGCCTGGATCCGGCAAAACTCGTGTACTCACCTATAGGATAGCCCATATGATTCATTCGGGCGTCGCTCCGGGACAGATATTGGCACTTACTTTTACCAATAAGGCAGCTCGTGAGATGAAAGACCGTATCGAGCGTGTCGTTGGTCCTAAGGCACAGAGAGTCTGGGCAGGCACTTTTCACTCCCTTTTTGCGCGCATATTGAGAGTAGAAGCACATCGTATCGGATATCCCAATGACTTTACCATCTATGATACGGATGACACCAAAAGTGTGATCACTGAGATCATCAATCAAATGAATCTCGACAAAAAAGTCTATGCTCCCGGAATAGTCCGCGGACGTATTTCAGCTGCCAAAAGTAATCTCATCACGCCCAAAGCATATGTAGCAAATGACGAACTCATGTCTTATGACAGGATGAACAGAAGGCCATTGATCCATGTGATATATGAAAAGTACGCTGCAAGATGCCTGCGTGCCGGGGCGATGGATTTCGATGATCTACTGCTGCAAATGTTCAGACTTCTTTACCAAAATCCTGACAATATCCGCGAAAAGTATCAACGACAGTTTCAATACCTGATGGTCGATGAGTTTCAGGATACCAACTACCTCCAATACGAAATACTCAAATTACTTTCGGTATATCCGGGAAGCAACAATAATATCTGCATCGTAGGTGATGACGCACAAAGTATTTACTCTTTCAGAGGTGCCACTATAGAAAATATCCTGCAGTTTGAAAATGATTTTCCCGATCTCCGCACTTTTAAGCTGGAGCAAAATTACAGGTCGACCCAATTTATAGTAGAAGCTGCCAATGAAGTGATCAACAATAACAAACGCCAGATACAAAAAAAAATATGGACCGATCGCATCGAAGGCCACAAAATCAAAAGTCATCAAAACCATGACGGAGACCGAAGAAGGAAAACGCGTAGCAGATACTATCATAGAGCAAAAAAACCGTTTTAATCTGGCCAATAAAGATTTTGCCATCCTGTACCGTACCAATGGGCAGTCAAGAATTTTTGAAGAGCAACTCAGAAGATACAACATTGCTTACCGGGTGTATGGTGGCTTGTCCTTTTATTCCCGCAAAGAGATCAAGGATCTGATAGCCTACATGCGAGTCACCATCAATGATAAAGATGATGAAGCACTCAAAAGGGCCATCAACTACCCCAGACGTGGCATAGGTGATAGTACTGTAGATCAAATATCACAACTCGCCGAAGACAACGATATGAGTATGTGGGAAGTGCTCACAAAAATTGAATTTAACAACCGCTCCCGTAAAAGTTTAGGTGAATTTGTACAGTTGATCCATGCCTTCAAAACTAAAGTAGCAAAATCCAATGCTTATGAAATAGCAGACTATATCTACCGAAACAGTGGTATAGAAAAGCTTCTGAAAGATGATAAATCACCGGAAGGACTGGGAAGGGTAGAGAATATCGTTTCGCTTCTGGATGGTATTCAGGAGTTTGTGCAGGATGACGAGCTGGAAGCAGGTGAAGAAGGTTCTACTGACAGAAGCCTATCAGCGTATCTTCAGACTATCTCTCTGATGACAGATCAGGATCAGAAAGAAGAAAATCCTGACAATGTCACCTTGATGTCGGTGCATTCAGCCAAAGGCCTTGAATTCAAATCAATATTTGTGGTCGGCTTGGAAGAAAACCTTTTTCCCAGCTACATGGCACTGGTGGATAGTAACGATGTTGATGAAGAACGTCGCCTGTTTTATGTAGCCATAACACGTGCTGAAGAACATCTCTGTCTCACGTACGCCAACAGCCGATACCAATACGGCCAAATGCGATACAATGACCCAAGCCGCTTCCTGGAAGAGATTTCTGACAGCAATCTTGATTCCATTATATCCATTACAAAAAAACAGGAATTCCCTGAGCCAAAGATACTTGGCAATTTCAAACCATTGGGATCCAAAAAACCCATGCTTTCTATCAATCCTGATGACTTTGTCGCTGCTAATCCCAATGACATCAAACCAGGTATGGAAGTCATTCACCTGAAATTTGGTCAAGGCAAGGTGCTTTCTGTGGATGACCGTCTTGTAGCGACTATCATTTTTGATGGATTGAGTGATACACCGGAGAAACGTATCATGCTTCAGTTTGCAAAATTGCAGATAGTGGAGTAATTGTTCTACCCTTGATGATCAAGAAGGTTTAGTTAATAAATTTAGGCAAATAAGTGAACTAATATGAAGGAATTTATCCAAATTCATATTAGGTTTAAATCGACTAAAAATCCATTTCACGACTTTATATCCCTATCTGTCGGAATGAACTTTGATGACTAAGGCTTTTGTCTTTTCTTTGTTGGCAAATAGTATTGTCATGAAGAAGTATTTTATGTATGCAGGTATTTTAACAGTCATAGGGTTTTTATTTTATCTCGGGAACATTGCAACTTCTGAGTGGAAAGAAATTAAAAAGTACCGAAATAAATTGGAATTAGGAATTGCATTTGTAAATCCTGGAGATCTGTATGTAGTTCAGGATTCTCTTATGAAAAAATCATTTTTTAAAGTTATTGGCCTAACAAGTGACTCATCTTATTGTATTGCATACGGTAAGGATACCAGTATTTTACCATCTGATTTAGGACAATCGACCATTTTGCTAAAGGAAGGCTTACTGCTAGACAAGCATAAAAACTGGGTAGCTGAGGTACTGGAAAATCAAGATAACTTCAATGATAAGCTTGATTTTTTATCAAAAAATGAAATAGACTTCATGTTTTCCAATAACACGATCCATGGTTACGACAATGGTCAACCTGAAATGGACTTTATTTTCAAACTAAATTTACAATACTACTTTGGAGGTCCTTTATTATTAGTAATTTTATTATTGGGTTTATTCATCTTATTTTACCTTTTTGATATGTTTACAAAGGCCTTGATACCAACAAAAAAGTATACAATTCTTCGGCTTTCTAGTATCATTTTTGTAATAGTGATTTATGCATTTTTAAACGGGAAGTATATGCTTTTTTCTTCCTTTTATCGTGACTCGTCGATAGGATATGTATATGTCTTTTTAAGTCACGTTTTGGTATTGTTAGCATTTCAAAATATTTCCAAAAGAGTTGAAAGAATGCCATTTGAAGAAAAAGAAATTATGAAGTTTTTTAGTATCATTATATTAGGATTAGGATGCGAATTTATATTTAGGCTTTGTTTTGATTTTTTGCTTTATAATGTTCAAAATCAAGGAAACTATGAC
>CAJPEV010005168.1:0-16630 GCA_905338385.1 Darwinula stevensoni
ACCCTATAGGAATCCAATAGGTTTTTCTTGTTTCAAAAACCTATAGGAAAGTCTATAGGTTTCCTATAAGAAATAACCTTAGGTTTCCTATAGGACATTTCCGTAAGGGATACCTTCCCGCAGCAAAATTCAATTTCTTCGTATTTCTCTCCCAGAGTACCAACATGAACGAAATTTGGTGTGCTTGTTCCTCCCACTAAACGCAATCTCTTCAGCAAATTTGAAGCTCCATCTTCCCGGGGTTGTGGAGATCATTACCTTTGGCAAGAAATAGCTGTTAGATTGCTGACTCCGAAGATTTTCATCTTTCGAGGCATATACTCAGGGGGACAATTTGGGGCGACTGATTTTACCTTGGTTTAACCGAGGAACGAAGGGTTACGCCCATTCCCCCACAACCCAGTCCAACCTTCAAGACGAGGGAGAAGAGCGCTAAACTCCCGCGTTCCTCGATATCTTCGCGTTGTTCGTGAACGTTTTCAAGGGAGAGAAGGTGATGCATGTCGTAACAAAGGACAACGTCATTCTGCAATTCTGAATCAATTTTGAAATGATGGAAACCACACGACGAAACTTGCGATAATGGGTTTTCCTATCGGAGCTCTTATGAACGCAAGTGGTGACGAACTCATGAATATGAGTTGGTAACATGAGCCCCGTGTTTCATCATGTACGTTTTAAATTTCTCAATTCACAGTAGGATGCGGTCAGGGGTGCCACGTCCTTTGACGAGTCCCGCGCCAACTCTCGTCTCCTCTTGCATCCTGAAGATGGCGAGACATAACTTCTATTTTCTGTTGATGTGTGACCCATTTTTGTGGCGTATCTTTAAATTTCTGTCAGGATGGCACAACCTTGGACGATAAAAAATATGTATATTAAAAAGTCCTAGTTCACATCTAGACGCGTTTTGCCTGTGGAACTCTCTCTCACACTCACACACACGCTAACAAACGTTTGTCGTTCTGCCTAGGTAGCGGTCAGGATCGCCCAAGCTATATGTTTAACCCCCGGAGCTTGGTTCTTCGTTTTGAATTACAAACATATAATCGCAAGACATCCAACATTCACTTTCAATCTAATTACTTTCTCACTAGTTCAAAATCAGGTTTACTGAATACAGTAAATATTCATTTAAAAAATGATCCTCGTCAAAGGCTTTTGAGGGAGAGTTTAATCTTTTAAACCTCAAGATGCATGCCGAAATAGTCGTCCTTTTATAATGAATTATAAAAGGACGACTATTTCTTCTCCTTTCCATGGTTTTTAATGTGAAAGGGCAAGACATAGAGGCAACATTATTTGGTGGGTATCATGCATAAACAGTGCAGGAAGTACGCGAAGAGGGGCGCGTACACGGAGGGAACATTACTTCCTAGAATATCACTGAAAACAGCATAATATCCATATTGCAAATAAAATCATTAGGAATACTAATCGTCCGTACATTTAAGGCAAGCTTTTGAATGGATACATGCACGGACTGCCGTGCAAACCTTCCTCCTGAGGTTTCACGTCATACGAAGTGCAGATAATTCCTACCTTTGTGATAGCTTTTGATGGAGTCATGTCTGGCATCCATGGTAATGGAAATAGGCCCGATAATAGCAACAGCTTTCTGCAGTGTATCTTCGTCCCCTTTCGGCAACCCTACATATCCCGTGACATTTGCCCCTTTCGTTGAGGGATGGTAGCGACATACATTATCCTGTAACGAACATCAACAACAGTCATACAACACATGATGCATTTCGAGACAGTTCGCAAGTGAGTTTCGGTCGCAGAATCTCCGTACTGCTAAAAAAAACTGATTCCTCCATTCGGAATTCGGTGACTAAAGAACCGACAGCTAAGGTGTGAGGCAATTTAGATAAGAAATAAACGCTTCTGACAATTTCATGATGTGATTCTCTCGTTTATGTGGGTAATATGAGTAATATATGTTACTCATAGCCACACTGTTAATGTTACACATAGGATATAATGTGAGAATTATATCATGGTATTCTTGAAAGAAAAGAGGAGTCTGGGGTAAATAATACCCTGTATAAGAAAAAAGGTAAATTATAGGTAAAAATTAAATGTAAAAAGCAGGTAAGAATACTGACTAAGGGGAACGGTAAAATTGAGGCAAACGCAGTGAATGGGAGGGTAGCCGTTAAATTGGGACGTAACAGGATACAGGACGGAACAGGCAGAAAATAAAAAAATTACCTTATCATTACCGTATTTTTACCATCCTAATTTCACTACAATTGAAAAGTTGTAATGCCTTCAATTCCATAAGACATCTAAGTCAAGTCACACATTTTATTACATTGATACGTTTTTCATTAATGACCCATTACATAACTACCTTCTTACATTCCTGTGGCAAAAATAATACAATATTCAACCCCAACCAGAATGGAAACATTAATGCAAAGGAGCCCAGTAATTGTTGTGAAACTTAGTGCAGAAGTACGTCCCATTATACAGTATTCAATTGATTAAAGTTTTAAAAGTGGTCCGAAATTATTCTTCAGTTGATGGCTTATCTAAAGCCCCCATGAGTGAAGCACTTTAAGCTGGTCAGGTATGCAGCATAAATATAACGTAATCCACGAATTGAATCCAACAGAACCAATAACATGTTTATAATGAAAGAACAAAACCGTAAAAATGATGGAAATTGTTTCCTAGAAAATAGCTTGAGACTCACCTTCGCTTCATAGGGGTAACTTTCCTCTGTGTCAATCCCATTGTTTTCTATGATGTATTGAAATGCCCATTCCGCCCTTCCACCACTGCAGCCACGGTTAAAATTCTTAGAGCAGTCAATGAGGTTCTTTTCACTAAGGGAAACCAGGTTTCCTGTCTTCCGGAAATGCAACCCCTCCACTGACCCGGTCTGCAGAAAACCATCACGAAGCATGACACCATAACACCATGTCCGAATATATAATGGGTCACTGCATCCATACTGCTAAAACAAGATTAATTCTTGAAAAATAAATTTAAATACTATTCCTGGCGTTCCTTTGCATTATGATAATTCATTTTATTGATAGGTCAAGAACTGCAATCTATCAACATATCATATAAATCAATAAGACGTTAAGGGATATACGAAACAAATAAAAGTGTGTGCGCCCATGAACTAGTGTTGACTTTTCTGGATGATGATGTTACACCCTTGATATCCCCTGACAATCGTTTGGTAACCATCCTTACCTGGGTTCGGATAATTATATCCCAATACAATGAGGATAAGTTAATGGCTTCGGAATAAATTGCTTCACAATTTTTCCTTTGCTACTCCATCTTCATAGGTTGTCTGCGTTCATAAAATGTAGGCGATTGCATGCTGTACATTAATCACTTAACCCTTATCCTGGCAACGGGAGTCCATAAAACTCACCACATTATACCAGATTGAAATATTCTCTGGCAATTATTTGCATACAAATTCTACAAATTTTATTTCGCTTTAGGAATCTAAGGAGCCAAAAACTATTTGTAAAGTTGTGTAGCACATTTCATAAAAAATTGGTACTATCTTTGTTCTTGTCTAATTTCGTGCCGGATGAGGGCTTAACGCTCAGAAGTTTTTGTTCTTTCGCTCCATCAATTTTGCCTCAAATGATTTTACGATTACAACTTCGGGAAAAGGGTGAACAAAAGGGGTGAGCACCCCTTTTTAGGGTTAGGGTGGAGCGTGAGAAGGGCGACCTCAGGTTCTCAGGCATTCCCTAGTTTACTCGACTGCCCTAAAACTCAGCGTTTCTCTAAACGATATAAGCAGCAGCCGCTCTATCCCGTCCACGAGCATGACCTATGGAAAACTTCCACGAGAGAATGACACGAATGTACCTTTTTCGCGTACTCACGAGTTCAGTCAGCAGCCCTATCAATGCTCTACGCAGCAGCCGCTCGGACATTGTACGTGTTGCGCATCCCCCCCTCCCCCTTACCCAACGGGGGTGTTGACGCCTACGATAATAACTTTTCTTGAGGAGCACTCTTATTCCGTGTCGACCGCGATCATGTGCGTACTGTCTGTAAAGTTCATCTCTGGCACTTCTTTTTGGCCTATGAGTGAAAAATACTCTTGAGAACCGGGATTGTTACTACGGGGCCGGCGGCGTCCTTCCGATCCAAGGGTAAGCGTTCGTGTTCTATCCCATCCAAATGGAGTGCTGCCGCTCTCATCTTTGGAAGTCATTCCCCTTATGAGTGCTGATCAATACGGAGACAGAGTCCCGATCGATAAAGGAGCCGAGATTTTATCCCAGCTAGAAAATCATCCAGCGGGATGAAAGGGCACTCCAAGTGTTACAAGTGAGGACGATTTACATGTCCGCATCCAGGTATGAAATTCCCCTCCCCCCTCCCCAAGCGGCGCCGAGGCGGGGATGCGCAAGACGTATAAATCCTCTCCTTCCCTTTCTCGAGAATGGATCCGACAGCCACAGTAGCCGGAGGGAAAGTGGGAGCTGGAGATAGCGAGACAGACACCCAGAGCCAGGTTGAAGAAGGCTCGGCGTATGCGGACATAGACGGATATACAGACGCCCAAGTAAAATACATATGTAGACTCTTACTGTATATCTTCCAATAAGTGCATAAGTTCGCCCTTATATTCAATATTTAATGCGCAGAATATGATGTGAAGATCTGCCAGCACAGAAATGAAATATACTGTATAGTTAATGTGTGAAGCATCCAGGGAGGACAAGAAAACTGACAGCACTGAATGCCCAACATGAGCCGCAGTGACCTTGGTCTTTGACCGGAGTGACAGCACCTCTCGTTCGCCAATCCATTTCTGCCGGAGGATTCGTATGGAGGGGCTCAATCCAAGATGAAGGAACAAGTAACCCAGATCTGTCTGACGATTCTGTCTCCCCATGATACCCAGTCATTTTCTCCATAAATTCATGAAGTAGCTGCGAACAGGTGTAAGAGATCTCGCTCCTTAATAATGAAAACGGTTCAGGAAACGATTTGAATGTAACTAATAACACATCACAAGCCAATTGAATTAATAGTAACAGCCTGGGCTCTTTCTGAAAAACCACTTTCACAGAGAGAGGAATCTCACAATTTCTCAACTGGACACGCATGGTTTCTTTAGAAAACCCTTTAAAAATCCAAACGTTGTACTGCTAAAAATGCCACATTCATTTTTTTTAAAAAGAGCTTAGACAACGCCGTCATATTGTTCATCATGTTTAAATGTAGTTTTGTCAATATCCGGTAACGGAAGACTGCTCAAGGCCAGTAGAGCTTGAGTAGATTTCCGTTACTGCTTAATACATATGCCTCCCAAACTTGAACGATATATTTATGTTTAACTCGTCACCTCTACGCCATGTTTAAATTAATACCGGAATAGTACCGGAATAAAATGTTAGTAGATTTGCCGATTCATCATGTTGGATTCATTCCCATCGGTGAGGACGTTTCGAAAATGTAAATTTCGAGCATGTAGTATCCTATTACCTTACCTATTTTTAACTGAAGGAATAAGAATAATCCTTGCAAATTACATTTACACATCCTTTTCTCAGTACGAACTCCTACTCTCGTAAATTTTAGGTCTGTAATAGGCACGACATCCCGCGTGCATCCAACGTTGCCCGTGCAATTTGTTTTATCTAAATTGTTTACATTTTCAGAACATGTCACATCCGACACCGTCACAAAATAGGCTCTCTTTCTGTTTCAAGTGTGATAATCTTGGAGTGACTGACCCTAATTTCAGCCTTTCATTCTTTCTCTAAAATGAACATGAAACTAAATTATTAGGGTCCGCCCTATGACAATATTTGAACATTAGAGCAGGTGACTTTAACTTGAATGTGCACAATGTCAAGTCTGACACTTTTCTTTGCACATAGGAGCACCTTTAACAAAAGAGAGAGTGGAAGACTTTGGAATATGGAGTTTTCTGTCACTACTCAAACAAAATTGCTACAGCCTTAATTTGTTGATTTGTCATTCATCAATATAATATAGTTACTTTAATTGTGCAAACTAAATATCTCATGTAGCAGGTAACATTGTATCAACATTGATTCAATGTTCATACAGCATTCGGATGTTGAGTCAACATTGAAGCAGTGAAACACTCTAGTGTTTTTGGAACTGTAGTCATATTACCAAAAATAAAATATATTATTGGTGTTGAACCAATTATGATGGTTAATACAATCATTAGATTTAACCCTACGCTGAATGGTGCGTTAAGTAAAACATACGCTGTGTTTTGCATTGAAACGCATTAAAATGCTACGGATAAGTCGTAATGAAATATTGTTTTATTAATATTATTCTTCTTCTCATCAACAATATTAAAAGATCGTCCAAAATATTTATGGCACATGCAAACAATCCTGCATTGTTGAGTGAAACTCAGGTAATACTCGGACAGTACGAATAACCTCTGCCGAAATGATATAACCTGGAAGATTGAGAACTTACCAGATCGGAATATTTGTTCAGGGCTACAGAGAAAGTCGTCGCTCCTCGGGCAAACATCTGATTATGTTCTGCGACATAGTGCCTATTCTCCAAATAGACATTCATGCGGAATTGTTCCTCTTCCTCACTCGCATATTTCTTGTCATGCTCAAGCTGGAGATTTGAAATATATGTAACATAAGAAAAATACAGAGAAATCAATTTTGTTTGGGACCAGGGTGAGAATCGCTAAATTGGCGGTTAGGCGCCATCTCGCGTCGATTGGTAGAACTTATTTTCTTTGGAGATAATGATGGATACCTCCATTTTGAAAAAACATTAAGACAATGACGAAGGGGTGGCTGGGGTGGTGACGAAGGGCTTTTTCAACTTAACCTGTTGCCACAATATTGAAATAAAACAGCTCAATGCAGAAAAGTTGATGCTGGGCAAGGGTGTGTCAATGTTGAATTGTCAACGTACGGGCATTATAGTACCTCCCCCTTATCCAGAGTCTGAAAAAGTTAATTCGGCAATGAGATTGTATATAGATTCGATACTCCCACAGAGAGTACCCAACTAGTATGATACAAGCAGTACAATCATCCCACATGGAGGACCCTCAAAAGCTGTATGTGTTTAACTGAATCAGAACTAAAATCGAGTACGTACATGACTCAACTCTCTCTGTTCAATAGAGAGGAAATAATTCCGCGGGCATGTTCTCTTGGTCTATTCTCTATGAAAGAGCTCGAGTGAGTGAACGTGTCATGTGGAGATTTAGGAAAATTGAGTAGTTCTCCTATGACCCATTGGCCAGAAGTACTCTTAGTCTCCTACCGGAAAAACTCCTTAAAGAGGTCTATCTACAAGTTCCCATATCTTCGCTTTATGTTGTAAATGGAATACGATCGGGTACTGTTTATTCAGAGCATCAGTGCAAGAATCACCGAATCGGCGGCTAGGCGCCATCTCGCGTCGATTCGCGGAAACTATTTTCAGTTGATATGACATGGATAACTCCACATAGAAACAAAATTGAGAATACGATGAAAACGAATTTGCACTTAACTCTCTCCCGGTCTAAACGCGTTAAAGCGCCCGTCTTGTTTTGGAGCTTGTTGAATGTTGGTTTACTTATTGATGCCTAGCGTTTATGTGCATATCTGTAGGTTTTTTACCATGTCACATAGAGAGCGGTGGTAAAATGGGATCAGTAGAACATATTTTTTTCTTCTAAGGCTGTCAGTGAGTTGCTAAAATGACTACTCCTGCAGAAGATGAAATTGAAGCTGAGTTAAAAGGATAGTGATTACAGTGTCTTTCACAGTTGTGGTGGAAGTGAAATTTTATGTGTATTCAGTGACGATGATGTCAGTGATAGTGACAGTGATAACGACAAGGGAACCCATAATGACGATGCAGGGAAATGAATTCAACTGCTCTGTGCCAAATTCAGTGCAAAATTGTCACTTTCTACTCTGCAGAATTGACTGCATCCTGCAATATCACCAGGAAGGGGAACTGAAGTAGAAAACTAACAACAGACAGCATAAAAAATACCGTTATCAATATATTTAAATGTATGTTGCAAATAACCACTGAAATTTGAGGAAGATCTGTCAGCTGCTACCTGAGATATTCATCTGTATATGAACAAAGGTATAACTTCCTATCCGGGTGTAAAATAATTGGGAAAATCCTGGGAATCCATGGCTTTCAAGTGGGACTGGGAGATGGTTAAGAGCTTCTGAACGACTTCCCTAATTCACGAGTAGTCACCAATGCTGAAAATTCGGTTAATTACGAATAGCTATCCTTTCATCGATGTTGATTTTTCGTCGCATTCTCTACTTCAACTAAGTCTCAACGTTTCAACCTTTTCTCAATATTGACACAACGTTGTTGTGCCGAATGGGAATGCTAATCCATGTGTAGTTACTTCATGCAGAAACTTCGGCTAATTACGAGATGAGAATTAATTTAGATTCAGGTCTTACGTATTGTCATGGGACCTCCTCTTCCTTTCTCTCATATCTGTTTCCTAAAGAAAAGCCATTAAAAATTTTGGATGAAATGTGTGCTAATTGCGATATCCGAAATGATGATAGGTAATAAGAATGATGAGCACTTTTCACTACAATTGAAAATGAATGTGAACTTCGAAATGAAGTCAAGTGAGTAAAACTGGTGCAGTACGGTAATCACAAAGCAGTCATCTGGACTGTTCAGAGATGGAGTCAGTGCACTCTCAAATCAGATGAACCACAGCAGGGTCAAATTTAAACATTTTTGTTTTAAAGAAACGAATTCCAACTGGGGGTATTAAAGGCTTTCGAATGGTATATCACCCTAGAATTTTGGTCCACAAATGAAATGAAATGTCATATGTCCATAGTCAACTCAGAAAAAAAGAGTAAAATGAGTTTGCACATCTACAAAATATGAAGAAGGAATGAGATATCATTGATGAAAATCGGTTTAGAAACCTGGGAGGAGCACACCGGACAAAATCTGGTCCAACAGACAAATGCAGGTCGTTATGTATATACACACAAAACTCTTTTATCCCAATTACCACACAGTTCGGATGTGCCAAAAGGTGTGTCGAATTTATGGCACGTACGTTTTGTGTCAAAATGTCTCTGTGTGAACTGCATAATTTCGACATTGCTACGCGGATTAGCCGACTGTGGTTAGTTGCCATCAGGTTATAATGTGAGGTCAACTTGCGTTCCAATCGAAATAGATGATGAGCTGCTGCACGCAAAACTTTTGGTGTCGAAGTGACACATACTGCATTCATATGGTCTTTGGGATACACTTCGTTTTCATATTATAATATTAGACGCACCTTTTGGCTCATTTCCAGCGTGTCATAATAGGGACAAACACTTTCGTGTCAAAAATGTTTTGTGTGTAGATTCTTTCATAGTTGGGCTTTTTGCAATTAGCCGGGAGAAACTTTATTCAACGCTTCCCCGCCAGCACAACCATGCGTCTTTTGATGTCTGGAAATGAGTGGCATCATAATGTAAACGGCCAAGAGGTTTCTTTCACGGTGTGGAATGTCACACTTCGCATAAAGCACTGTAAACATTGAAATCACTGATTGCATTTGACTCGAATGCGCCGTTACTGAAAAGGAAAACCCTATGCTTTAGATAAAGAGTTAGCATTCTTCATGAGCCGACACTAAAAGTTAGCCAATCATATTAACTGCATTAGCTGTGTTCTATTCTAACGCGTTCGTGGATATGTGCGAATGCATTTGCCTAATCTGAATTTACTTGCATCGCGTATTCAGTGATTAGCAAAACTCGTCCATTGTTCGTGGTTTTGTATTAATAGGCTAATAACTTCATGAATACCCAATCAATCCGAACCATGTTAGAGGAAGGATAGTCCTGTTTCTGTGATTTCCAATAACCATTAACTTTGGAGCAAGTGGCTACTCATGGAGTAATGGGCTGTAATGTTTGTGTCACTTGACTAGTTTTGCGATTTGTGTTCCGCCCGACAAATCGGCATTTGTAAATCGCGGTTCGCCAATTCCAGCTTCACCAAACATACTAAACATTTTCCCCGAATGAGTTTCGAATCAACCCTTGAACTCACCCGTCAATTCGTTCATGAGTGCCATGTGCGAGGAGTTAACCTTTCTTCTAAGTCATCACATTAACTTGGTGGAACATTATCGGAGAGGAACTGGCGATAATAAAATGTGACCAAACGTAATGTGCAATGCTTTTAAAGTAATGAACAAAAGAAACGAGATAGAAATCATGAAAGAAGGAAACAAAATAGGAACGTACCAGCCACAACAGAGCCACGATCATGCTGGAAGTTCTGTTGTTCGGAAACCAGGACATGGTCAATTTCTTCAAAAATGTCTCGCTCAAGAAACCCTGTAACACAAATAATATAATTCCTTGGTAGTCATGCGCCCATGCTTATAAACGTACCTATGGAACGACGTTCATGGGGCTATTGTAATCCTGCATGTGGAAATCCACATATATAATACGCAGTTTACCGAATCACCTAACCATGAAGGAGAAAACATGTGATAGTGAGAGTGGTCTCATATTGATTGTCATGGTCTAGAACCTTGCACAAAAAATGTGTTAATTGATTAATTTAAAAGTTAATTGATTTATTTTATTGATGCTACCTTTTTAGTGCTTTCTCTTGGATCGGACTAGGCAGTCTCTTCTATGTCAACGATGCCCTTTACATCTGATTGCTAATTGCATTTTTCTTACTGCTAATTAACAATAATCCATGAGGGAAAGACTTCCAACCCGTTGTTTAGTGCCATTGGTAGATCAATTGCAAGCTCTTGATGATTAGATTACGTTGGTGCATATTTTAGTTGCAAAAGATGATAAAATAAGTAATAATTTTAATGTGTAGTCACATTGAACGGAAAGCGAAAGTGCCCGTTTTCGTTGAAATAGAAACCCTTATATGTAGTGATAGGCAGAATAATTTTATGTATTGGGTTCGGTGGTGTAGTGGTAGCGCACCAGACCACGAAACGGGAGGTTTGGGTTCAAGTCACAGTCGTCCCGGTGTTTTTTTGTCCAGTCCCGGCACCCTCCCCTACCATAGGTCCTCATGACACATGCCCCAAAGAAAAACTCAACCCTCAAACTTTTTCACGCACTGATTTTGCGTTTTTGCCATATACCCGAACTAACTAAACTCAGAGAGAACAGGTAGAAGGCACATCAAGCGATCCGCATTCCTTCTATGTTTGACCGAACGAGCGAGAAAGTCAGCCTAATTTGGGGGGTGATGGAGCAGTTGGATTAAAAAATAATCGTGGTCAAAGGCCGCCACCCTTTCCTAACCCAACTGACCCATTGGCTCCAAAACAGACTGACTTTCTCATTCTTTGGCCTTTCACCGAACTGGAGGGAAAAAGTTGAGGTCTATTAACCATGCCAGCGCGATGAAGGGCCTCATCAGGACAACGAAGACTAGACCAGAAGGGCGTAATAAAACCCGACTCGAGTACAATGACCATGCCTGGGAAGGACATAGCATAGTTACCAGACGCAATGGCCCAGGAGGGGCGCCGAACATCCCTGCTCTTGAATGCCCAAGTAAAACATAACCTTTACATAAGCACATTATATGACCCACTCAAACCTCAACTCTCTCGGTTGAAACATATATATCTATAACATATTCATACAGTATTTTCATGTGGTATATATCTTACAACATTCCGCAGGTAGTCTACTCCACCACAGATCACAACGTTCCGCCACCCGCTGGAAGCGGATGCAGAAAAAGACTCTCTGATAATGTATTTGCCTGCACCAAACAAGAAACTTGATTGCAAACCGAGCTGCCCGCTAAATCCGCGTTTCAGATCGATCCAATAGAGTTCATCCGCATCCCGTGCCTAGCTCAAAATCATCCTTTTTATCCAATACCTGGATGTTCGAAACTTCAACTACGTGCCTCACGTGAATGCTACAAGGCGGGTGTATCTGAGCATTTGCATACATCCAATTGAGGGTTCCCTGATGACGTGAGACATCCCCTATTATTCATGGAAAGTGTGGCACTTTGAAATTCAAACGTTATTCCTTTAATAATTCATTTTCTCTTACTGCTAATTACAAATTAGACCTGAGTTATTGATGTCTGTTGAAATGTTGTTACCAGCGAAGCGGATCCGGCGGGACGCGGGTGTGGTCTAGTACTTCAATATTTAATGCATGACGAAGTGGAGAACGTAAACCTTATAGTTTCCTATATCGATCTTGGGTGTCGCAAAATGCGCTCCTAGCGCTTTCCCTTCCTTTAACTTCTTTGGGGGGGGGGGGGACATTTAAAATTGTTTTTATATTTACGTAATTTTAAAATTTTTTGTTAGTTATTCATCGTTTTTAAACATATTTTCGATGAAGACTTGATCGAAAGAATATTACTTGCCACAAACAGTAGTGGTCCAGCAATGGAACTACCCCAAAGCACTGTAATGCAGGTTGCCGAGAGGGAAGAGTTGGATGGCATGAGAGTAGGAAAAGAAGGCAGGGGACGGTCGTAAATCTAACCAGGGCCTCCTGATCGCCGGTCAGATTTGCTACCACTGCATCACCGAATCCAGGAATCATTCGTTCCTCCCAACGCCATCCCAGACACTACAATACCCTGATGAAGTACCTGGGAGTGAAAATTTTGGATGGAAACATAGCCATCGACCTTCCCCTGTATGAAAGAGGAGGCCATGCATAGTTTGCTTGTACTGGCTCCTGCGGGGTCCGAATGCATAAAGGAACAGACAGACAAACTTTAATATTTATAAAGTTAGAGAAGAAATCATGCATGTTTTCATTTCGAGTCTGGTGCTACATCAGTAACTGAGAAACTGCCATGGTATAGGAATGAGCGCCGTCTCTTAGCATTGTTTCCATCTCATCAGGGTAGTCTTGGAATTTAAGGCTTCTTTGAGGTTGTTGAAAATTATTATTTTTAGATCTTTACCTAAAACAGGGACATTAGTCGGCACCTTCCCATTACATTGCGAATCCGTCTAAAAAAAATTGTTTTCCGGTTTTCCTATATGAGGCGACTCAGGGACTTAGGAGAAACTACATACATAAAGGTATAGCCATTGGAAAATATATAGTTTTTCAGTTGCAAAACTTTTGGAATAACCCTTGCATTCCTCATCATATCGTCGGTGTGAAGGCATATCTAACTCAAGATCATATCCTTTGTGATGAGGTACATTCATCAAATAAGTTCAACGAGAGTTCAATAATAATAAAATATCAAATTAAAGTACAGACGATAAACCGCAGCACCCTCAGAGACTTCGAGTGAAGTTTCAATAGTTCCAGTTTAAGTGCAGCAGGTTTGAACTCCTCAACTCAAGGCAAAGCATCCTATGGATAGGCTGACTTTCTGAATATATATATATTTTTAATGTACTTTAAAAACAAATATTTATCCATATGATATTAGGAAATGCGCAACTATGGTACTCCTCCAACGGATGATAGTTGAATCAACATTATTGCAAATTACGTGAATTCAGGGCATAATTTCCAGGATTTATTTATTATTTTTGTTAGGTGCGTGAGGTTAACGAGAAACACTTTCGAGGTCTCCTAGAGTTTTATATTTATTATCTTTCACTGCTGATTTTTCATTTTTTTTTGGAGAGAGTGCCTATTCTTGGACTTCTAAATACATTTTGAAACAGGCCGGAGACTCAGATCATGGCGAAGTAATACAAAAAAAGATTCTAGGAGTGTTGAAGTGGAAGTATTGGGTATGATTCCCTTTTGTGCGCATTCCCAAGAAAACAACCAAACTAATTGCTTGTCGATTGCCTTCCTGTATGGCCCGGCTCTTTTGCCGA
Organism: Darwinula stevensoni; assembly: GCA_905338385.1. Lineage (NCBI taxonomy): Eukaryota > Metazoa > Arthropoda > Ostracoda > Podocopida > Darwinulidae > Darwinula > Darwinula stevensoni. The sequence continues at coordinate 13,832 of CAJPEV010005168.1, forward strand.
CTATAATCTCAGCAATCTGTCTTCGACGCACTTCCGTATCGAATGATTCAGGTTAAAAACCAATTTCCTTGCTTACATCTTTCATGGGTGGCAATTATCTCATTACACTTAAGTCTGTTGTCAACATTCAGCATCGATGCACTTCGTATTTGGCGTCAACCCTTACAAAAAATGCACACATGTGGACTACCCTAAGTGCACCGGAGGATTTGGAAGAATCCACATGTGGATTAAGAGGATCCACATAGAGTCCACACGGGGATATTCTAATGTCCACATTAATCCCCCTGCGGACTTGTCCACATCAGTCCATGACAGTCCACATTAAGTCCACTCTATTCCACATGGCTACCTGTCAGTCCACATGCGGATCCCCCGGAGGATTTGGATAATCCCCCAGTGGACTATAGGGGGACATTTCGTAAGGGACCCTGCGCAGTTATTCGATATCTCTCCAATGGTAACCATCGAGCAACTCCCAGGTGATTCTAATACAGGTATATAATCTTATCTTTTGATCCCGTGAAATAATGGCACCGGCGTTAGAACCCAGTGGAAGGCGTATGGTGGCATTTAAAATTATTGTGGAAGGTCAAGCCTTCTACCTGTATTCGCCATTGCACCTATCCGTACCCGCGTACACTATTTCATTACTTTTAGATCCCGGCACCAACAACGACAAAGGAGGGCATAAGAAAAGAATAGGGAAAGGCATAAGAATGCACGTTTCCATATTTAGCATTTCACTAAACTTCGAGGACCAGATACTCTTTTTTTAAATATCAGAGAAGCCAGTAAAAGCCAGGTGAAGTCTCTTACCACGGAATTTAATGCAGCGTGCATTAAATACAAACCACTGAAATGAAGAAAAACCCTATAACACTGGAATCACACAGTATTTGATACAATGAATTGATTATTCGACACTACATTGCAAATTCTAGGTTCTCAACAGAACGGGAAAAGGTTATTTCACATGAGGATGTGAGGATGTTTCACATGTCCTGAATTGCGTAGTACATTCCCGGTGAAACCGTAACATCTTTGGCATACTGTGGCATAATCATGTATTGTGAGGCTCTATAACTAAGGAGGATATTTACAAAGACAATAATGTGCGCAGAAGTTCTAGGGACTAGCTCCTGCATAAAAACCATATTTTGCTCATTTCACAGATCACTCCCAGAAAACATAGGAAGACGTTTTGCTGCGGCCCTTTTTTTTTTAGAAATTTACTCCTCGTTTTCCATTACAAAACTGATTGAAGAGAGAAGGCATCAGATGGAATTTAGACATGCATACTTGCGCCAATTGTAGAGTAATATGGGCGCAAAGTCACGAAAATCCTAATGAATTTTTCTCAGAAGCGAATGAAACGTCCTGCGTCCATTGGAATGGACGCAGGTTCTGAAAGGGTTAACCCTTTGGGGTCCGAGTTTTTGAGTAAGTTCGCACTATCGTAGTTTTTTCCAACCCCTCAACATGAGGCCAACACGAGATAATTCGGGAGTGGACCATAAAGCTAATAGTAAAATAAAAGTAAAATAAAAGTAAAATAAAAGTTCATCTATTATACAGTCAATTTTCTATAACTCGAACCTCCTCAACTGGAATTTCTCCATAACTCGAAGCCATGGCCTTTCCCTTCGAAATTCTCAGGAGAAAAATGCGTTTTCCTCTCATTTTAACTCCGCCTGCTCTAAGACAATTTATTGATATATTTTGATTAATTCCAGTACAATTCATGTATTTTCTGTACAAATACACGGACGAACAAGGTCATCCCATACGAACTCAACCAAGTTCGACCATATCGGATTTAAGTATAAAAACTCTAAGCGATTGCAGTCAATCTAGCATCCCATGAAAAAAAAGGAATCGACTTCATCGGATCAGCGGTTTCATATGTTTTCAACGATATATGATTTTCTGAGCCATATTCGTAAAAAAAAAGTATTCAAAGCGAACATATCCGATAGCTAGGCCGAGCTACAATTGTGTTATTGTGTGTACATGTGGGCATGTGCGTGTATGTGTGTGCGTGTGTGTGACAGCTCTACAGGGCAAACGCTAAGAGATATGAACTTGGGGTTTCGACTTAACTCTTCCTTATCATCCGTGGATGTATCTTTTCAAAATAAAATTTCCAAATCGACCAAGAAAAAGAGAGGGGATGCAACTTTCACGGAAAATCGGAGATTCGCTCTCGTCTCGCTATTTCTTGGAAGTGCGAGGAGACGAGAGTTGCCGCTGTAATCGCAAGGGAACGGTGGCATCGCTCACTTTGATGGCTGCCGGAAATCCTGGGATTTTAAGCGTCCATAATGAAATAGGGGTAATACATTTTTATTCAGCTCCATTCGCATTCGCCCCCTTCGATACATTCACTGATAGGGTGCCGAAGATAATCACGGGTCAATGAGACCTGCAGGCTTCCTACGTACTAGTAGGCAGCCCGTGGAAAAGCACGGAAGTATTTCAAGGAGCAGAATGCGCACATGGCCATGGGAGGCGGTCGCCGCATTCCCACCCCCTTGCCATCCCTACCTCCCGGCTGGCCATGTGAGAAGACAGTACGGACCAAAATCACCCTTAATATCTCGGTCTGCCCCTGCGCCTCGCTAATCGTCATTAGGAAGGACGGGGAACCGACGCCAAACGAATACGAAGGGTAACCCAAAGATCATGCGTTACCTTAAATATTCTCCTCGTAGGACAATGTGGTATGTTGGCTTTTATTGGCGGCCTCACGCAACTCATCGGAACCGGATGCGCATGTTTCCGAACGTTTATGGCCTC
>CAJPEV010005169.1:5274-16629 GCA_905338385.1 Darwinula stevensoni
AGGGGCGATCTCATCCAGGCTTTCAAGATAATTAAAGGAATAGATAATGTCGAGTGTGGTAGGTTTTTCCAGTTTGATGGCAGCAAGAGAACGAGAGGTAACCGACTTAAGTTGCGCAAACCGCAGGTGCGGCTCAGGTCGAGACAGGAATTCTTTACTTGCAGAGTGGTGAACGCGTGGAATGCGTTAGATGACGAAGTAGTGGCTACCCCTTCTGTGACTATCTTTAAGAAGAAACTAGATGCTTTCATGGACAGGCAAAAAGGTGGGGGGCAATGCTGATGTAGGTACTAGACAGTAAGCAACTAGGATAGTCAAAAATAAATAAATAATAAATATAAATAAAAATAAAAATACAAAAATATTTAGCTTTAAGAGGGTTAGGCCTACCCTAAAATTAAGGAACGCTCGACCTCGACACGTGATATCGAAATGGGCGAAATCGCCTCTTGATATCACTAACATTCTTGACTCTTACCTCGAAACCTAAACATCATTGTTCACACTGGAGCTATTTTCAGGAATATTTCACTATGCATGCATGGGTATGGTTGCAACTGGTTCTCAAAATTTCACCCGGTTTGGCTGAAGTATTACTATAACCCATCAGTGAAAAGAAGTAAGATATTGAGAATGGGCAGGAGCTCCTGCTAGTTGTTGAGTGGAGAAAACCCTCGAGCTCTCTCCTTCCTGGTCATCAAGACCATGTCGAACTCCTCTGTTTGAATCCATTCTTTGGGTTGCTTGTCTTTTGCAGATGGATTTATGAGCTTATTCCCACTGAATAACAGATGAATCAATGAATATCAATCCAGAGAGTTTTCTTAGAGTTCACTTAGAATTTCCCTTACAGGGAGAAAAAGTACATCGGGAGTTTAATTTCTTTCACGGACATAATTTAGAAATATTGGTTGGTTGTATCTTTGTCTTTAGAGTGACTTTATGTTTCCACTTCTTCAGGATATGACAAGTTCAAGGAGAATCTGGCTGAGATGATGGGACCCAATAATTTGTTCTTCGATTACTACTGGTCAATCACTTGGCGTTTCGTCTCACCTATAACACTCACTGTAACTGGGTGATAAAGGTGTTAAAATTAATTAAATATCTCATATCCTTTGGTTCATTTTGAATTGTTTTCTTATATACTTCTTTGAGGTGCTTATGTTCCTCACGTGGATACAGTACACCCCCGTAAAAGTGGGAGACTATGCGTTCCCATCCGAAATTGAGGGACTTGGATGGTGCATGGCTTTCATATCTATCCTCCCAGTACCGATTTTCGCCGGGTATCAAATCCACAAGGCAAAGAAGGAATCAAAGGTGAGACGACACAGGGTTGTCATAATAGGGAAAGGAATAAATAGTATTTCGTCAAGTATATTAACTAACTTTTTGCTTCAGCCTCAAATTTCAGTGTGGCAAGTTCAAGACTCCTTCTACGACCACGCGCGGGAGTCCAGCTCTGTAGAGTTCTTTGGAGATATTCAGAGAAATGGGAAGAAAATAGAAGAAAGCTACGACAATTCTGACTTCAATAGTGGTGCTCTGTCTCGGTCTAAGCCTGCACGTTCGTATGGCTACGTCAATGAAGACGCTGCCACTCACATGTGATCTGCAAGCACAAGTTTCTGGAGATTCTGTCACATTCAATCCACCTTCCATTTCGAGTTCGCTCGACGAAGTGTATACAAGATGCTATTTTTGAACGAATAGAAATAAAATGCTGGATGTAAGGAGTCTCGTGAAGTTTCTCACCCAATGAGTGCATCCTGATTTTGCCGTTAGCGTGTCAAGAAGATGCTAGAGAACTCACCTACTATTATGCATTAGTACTTATATCTCTATATACAGTACCTGCAGTACCTTCATTATTGTTCCCTTTCTACTGCCGCCACCGCGTGTATGAATACAAAGATACTCTTATACCTGCCTGAAAGTGCACAATTTTACCAGCACAACCGCTGCCTCTCCAGAAGTTTTTCTAGTTTCATTTAAAAAAACACCCTGGTATACGTGAGGCGTGTGTAAAGTACAGGACCTTTCCAATAAAAGCCTACGGGCACAGGCATTGCGACGAGTGTGAAGTAGATACCCAAGTAGCACTAGAACGTTTAATGAATGTTCAATGGACGTTTCATTTAAGGCATTGACAAAGTTCCATGACGTCCTTGGGAATGTTCCTTGAATCTTCAAATGTCCGAAACGTAAAGCGATCAAAAACAGTTAGAATTGTGCGTTCCTTGAACGTTCAACAAGAAAGTGAGTTGAATGTCCCCAAACAGGGCCAAGAGGTTCGAAGAACTTTCTCTTTCTGGACTCATCCATTAAGCAATTAACATCTCGGAAACGACCTTATCATCAATTAAGTTGCAATAAGCCCAAACACGTCCCTACTCTCGTGACGGGGCAGAGACCATCAGGTAGCCGAGCTTCTCATAGTTTGATTGGGAGTACTACCTTCCCTTGTTTATAGAGGTAATATGCTAGACTCTTTGTGTGTATTATAATTCCTTCACAGGAGCATAATTCTTCCAGATTATTCCATCAGGTTAGCAGTCGTTTCCCTGCTCCAGAATTGCGAGCCGAAATAGAGTTAGTGGGGAAACATTCACCACGCCTGTATCTCTCTTCACTTAATGAGTCCGGCACGCCCCACAATACATTCTGTTTTTAAAAACCATATTGTAAATTACCATCCACTCATTCGATAAACCTTCCATGGAGTCGGATTGTAAGTTGAACCATCCTCCCTCCATTAACAATAGCCAGAGTTTTCTGGAGACACCTTGGACTGGGTTACTTCTTTAGATCAATTTGTTGAAGAATTCAAATGTCTTCCCATATGGTGTCTGTGGAGAAAGATCGAGCACCGTGTGGAAAGTATTGGGTACTAATTCTAGTTGTATCCAGATATTGACTCGCAATAGCTGCTCCTTTGGCCCCATTTGACTTTGGTTGTGCGAACCTTTGTTGGCTCAAGCCACTGCCAGATGGATAGCACAGGTATGCTTAAAGAAAACGTCTCATAAACGTTCAACTATTGCCCTTCAAAAACTTCATGGCTTGGTAATCAAACGGCACTTTGAGCAGTCAAAAGTTGGCTCATCCGTGAATATTGGACATCCCAAAACCTCTTTGAGCATAGGTTGAACGTCCTCGAGAACGTTCATGTGTTACTTGGGTACCCATGTTAGGACGTACCAACCACCGTCTAGAGGTTTTTCTCCTCTGAACCCGAAATAAAGCAAAAGTGCAACAGCCCGAACCCTCAGGTTGCACGCAACCGAGTTGGATTTTCCTTGGGTGTTCTGCAGCCAGGGGGCGAGATGCTTCGCGTAGGCCTATGGTCGTAGTCAAGAAATAACTGCAGGCCTCACAGACAGTCACTTTGTCGCAGCTCCTCGCAGTCACTGTGCATCGGTCCTAAGAACGACAGAAGCGCCTTAATCTCTCGTTCTCTCTTGGGACTCCCCTGAAAACAACTCTAAGTTGCCCGTTCATTGAAAAGACGTTTGTCTGGGCATAGTGACTACAACACGTACTCTATTCTATTTCATTCCATTTTCAATACCGCTTGTCCCATCTTAGTCGCGGCTTGAGTTGGTGCAGCAGCAGCCTCTTTCTAGAAAAGCGAATTTATAAATTCTGAATGAGCTGAAGCAAAACCTTTCGCTTTAAATGTACATATTCTGCAAGTATGATCTTACCACAATTACTGTCGGGGAATAATCAAAGGATACGTCTTTCCGCAATGCGTTGACATAGTTGCTTCTGATCGACTCGATATCTTCAAATCTCCTCCCCTTCGGGTCTGATTTCAACTTGGGTAAGAGAAAGGAGTCACGTGGAGCCAAATCAGGCGAGTGAGGCGGGTCGTCGAGAACAGGGATGCCATTCTTCGCTAAGAACTGTCGCCCCCCATACGGAACTTTCAAATACAGGCGTAAGTATAGGATTGTACAGTACTGAATTCAGCCATGTTTGGAAACAGTTCAGTCCGTATCATGTTTTGGCCATTCTTAATAAATATGGAACTATATACGGTCCATATACAGATCCCCGTTTATGGTGCTAAGTTTGCAGTGTATATGACACTAATATAAACTATACGGAACAAATACTGTACATGGAATTTATTTGGAAACTGTTCAGTCCATATAATGTCCATGGAAGCACAGGCATGAACGTTGAGGCCTTCCATATGGCTTGACATCTAGCAGTTCGTTCAATAAATATGAAGTTCTCACGATATAAGCGAGGTCGCGCTCATCCCATCATATGTCTCCCGATTCCCCGAATCCTAATGAATGGTTCTGCAGAAGCTTTCACCCTCAACTCGATAATTTCCCACGTACAAACCGAAGGAAGGAAGTCGTTCTAATCGATGCATATGTTGAGAGACGTAACGTAGCTTAAGGAGGCTCCAGGTAATTCTTGCTCAATGCACAGAGGGAGTGAGGTTCCCCTTGTGAGGTGAGTCACAAAACAGCCTCTGCCTCAATCTCCCATTAATAATGCATGCGGGGACCATCTATATTGCAAATTAAGAACCGTATAAGTGACCTGTATATGGTAATATATAGTTGCATATATCCAAAGTATTAAATATGGCCTAAACATGCCAAATTGTTTTATGTGCCATATACATTGCAGCTAAGCACCACATTAGGGGCTTATATATGAACCACGTATAGTTTCGTATTCATTAAGAATGGCCAAATCATGATATGGTCTGAACGACTTCCAAATACAGTCTCCCATGTATGATTTTTATTCGTACCATGTACATTACGAGCAAAGCCCCCCTGTATGGCCATATTTGATCATCCGCATGAAATCTGAATATGGAGTTCCCATAAGGACCAGAGCGGGTGGTGTGGGCTGGGGCGTTCTCGTGCTACAGAATCCACGTTCCCGCCTCCCATTTTTCTTTCCCGGAGAACGGCGGGACTGATTCAGGACATCCAGGTAGAAGCCTCTGTTCAACCTTTTGTACGCCGGTACGAATTCGCAGTATCAAAGAATGCAATCGGCATTACCTTCGACTTTTGCCGTCGCGCTTTTTTGGGTCTCGGCGGACTTGTCGTCTTCCAATGCGAACTTCGGCGTTTGGCATCGGGGTCGAAACCATAAACCCATGTTTCATTGCCCGTGATGATGCGAAACAGGTGAAAATCGTTTGTGGCACCGGTCAATAGATGCTGACGCGTTGCTGTTTCCGTCCGGCATCGAGAAGGCGCGGAAGAAACTTTGCGGAGACATACCGCATCCCCAAATCTTGGTTGATGATGGCATGACGGGTGCCGATCGACGAATTCGTCTCCTACCACTTCTCTAACTGTGCTGCTCCTGTCGAAGCTCACCGGATTCTAGACACGTTCGATGCCTTCGTCGGTTCGTGACCTCGAGTCCGAATGCGCACCGCGATGAGGATGTATAGATGATCGTAAGAATAGATCTTAACATCAGAAGTATCGGTTTGCATCGTCTAGAACAGGGGTGCCCAAAGTTTTAGGTCAGCGGGGCCGCATAGCCTGTAGGGAGCGGGCTCGCGGGCCGCATAATTGGAAAACCTTGCTTTTCTGCCTGGTAAATAATATACCAAATAAAAATATTTTTCCTGGTTTGGACCTAATTCAACTTGCTGTTTCGCCGAAGTGGGCCTCTTTTATCTTGCCTCTCATCATCCAGCGACGGTGGAAATGGAAACTAACGACGAGATAGGAGTTTTTGACGTGATTCTGAACCAAACTGCCAGGTTTGGTTCATGCCTGGACTGCCAGGACTGTCGAACCATCAGAGATCAGCTCAATCCTCTTCAATGGTTCAATACCTGCGTATTCTCTCGCCCTCACAGATCGCACCTGGATGTGAAGTCCAGCTATGCGCCTCATGTTTACCCGATGAAAGTGTCAGGATGATTCCATATCCGAGAATTTTGACCGGGAATAGACCGTACTTACCCGCGAGAGAATTTAAACCTAGTCGTTCATTCCGTAGCGCTAAAATCGTTCATTCATTTACATCATCATAACAAATTCATTTGTTTTCCAAAACTCCTCGCGGGCCGCACAAAAGCCCTTGGAGGGCCGCACTTTGGGCACCCCTGGTCTAGAACGTCGATTATAGAGCCTACGGCTTTTCCGTCTTCGACTCCTATGCCTCCCGCTCTCGATGGGTCCATTTAGACCAATCCTAAGAACGGTTTGTCGTCGGTTTCTGCCACTCGTAACTTCGTTTCGAGTCGTTTGAAAGTCCTCTGTCGGTGGGAACTTTTTTCTTCTTCGAAGTTCTTAAGCTCATCTGCACTAACTCCAAAGCATTCCGGATTCTTTACAGTCTCGACTCGATTTCTGCCTTCTCGCGTGTACGGTCGTTACGCTTCCGCTCTTTTTGGATCTTCAAGTTTTACAGATCTGTCTGGCAATATGATTGCTGTCGATTCTGCTCCACGCCCAACCCGACTTGACCCATTTTGACCACATGAAAGCCAGGATTTTAACATGCAAACGTGTACATGGAATTCAGTTTGAGCATCTTATTTAAAGCTATGGTAACGGACTTTTGACTCACTCTGTTTAGTGTCAATAGATTGTTATCGCTCATTCTATAATTGATATTATTCTCGTGATTAGAAATCAGTCACACGACTTTACTCATGGCGGTGAAAGAATCTCCATCTACTTCTTAAGTACATTAATTAGGAACGGCATAGATGTCGTGTGGAGTGTGGTTAGGATAACGGTTTTAAAATTGCGCTATATTTCTAGGCTTTTTTTTATCATATGCGAGATTTATTTCCGAAATCGCATTTATTTAAATAATATTTTCGGTGAGAAGTTGAATAAAGTCTATTAGAGTCGATGAAACGTAAAATAATTCGACGCAAATCGACACGGGTAGAATATAAAAAATTACTCATATGCAGTTTGGTTTAGAAAAGTTTCGTTCAGAAAATTTTCGTTCGATGTCGAGTCGAAGTTTCTGTCGAAGAAGAAATGTTGGTCGTCTTTACTCGAGATAAAGTGAATCACTTCTTTTCTCGAGCCTCCGGAAACGAAGACGATAGTCAAAGACATGTGTCGCAAAGCGTCGATCGAAGACAATCAAAGTCGATTTCCGAAAAATATCCGAGACGATAGACGAGAATTGACGTCAAGCAGAGACGATAGACGACGATTGACGTCAAACAGAAACGATAGACGACGATTGACGTTAAAAATCCGTTTCTCCTTTGCGGGTATAATTCCAACATCGTCTGCGTGGACCTCGAGATTCGTTTGGATGCATTTCGAACAAAGATAAAGGCGAAGAGAGCAGCGTAAAATATAGATATTTTAAGCGACATGTCCCCTACGAAGCGCGAAATCGACCTTCGAGTCGGCACCGATGACCGAGGTTAGATGCAAGTTTAAGTCCCTGGAATCCATAGAGCCTACTGCTTTTTAAATCTTCGACTATCGATTACGCCGTATTTTGTAGTATAATCCTTGCGCACCCATCCGAGGAATCCATCTGCGACCATATCGATAAAAAGGAAAGTTCACGCGAAGCGTCTCGAAGTTCTCTGATCCAAATATGGGAAAGGAAAGAATCACGTACGTATTGTGAAAGTATCGAAAGATTTCGAAGGAAGAATGAGAAGAGGCGCGTGGGAAAGTAGAAGCGTTGAACGCATCGATAAGAGCGGTGAGAACCGCGTTATCGATGGCAGTCGACGGGCTTCGATCACCAGATCACCAGGTTTCGGGAGAATCTTCTGTGAACGACGCGATGGAAACGATAGATCCCTGCGGTATGACGCACCGATCGGCGACGGATAACGGCGAAATCTCGGATGAGATACGCGAGGACGCGGTGAAGGCTACGACGATGAAACGTTTCGCGAGGTCTGCGATTACGTAATCGGGTTCGAGGAAGGGAAAAAAGGAGCGGAGAAAATGCAGAAAGCGGAACCGAGGAGAAAAGAGAGGAGGAGGAGAGGGGAAGAAGAGCGATGAGGAGATAGGAAGAAGAGAGGAAGCGTCGGATGGGAGGTCCGTACCGACATCTGATGCGGTAGGCGATCTCAACGATGTGGAGCTTGCAGACGGCGAGGATCGGATGGATTCTCCGATCGATAGAATCGAGAGAGTTCGTCGAGACGAGAAAAGAGATGCACCGCGTTCGCGGGGAAGCGTCCGAGCTCTCGTCTCGCCGAGACGCGATCGTCGAGGACGTCGCGTTCGGCACGGACGAAGCAAACGAAGAGTCGAGACGAGACGATGGGATCGTCGAGGCGAGATATCGTCCCGGATGACTTTTCGGAAGGCAAGAAGTCGATGGAACCGATCCACGGCTCCGATGGAGTCTACGGCAGAAAAGTTTTCGTCCTTTCCGGCTCCATCCGATTCGAGAACAATCGGTACGAAAAATGCGTGCCTCGTTGCCGATCGGGACGCAGTCTCGATCCGCGCGAATCGATTTTCCGAGAGCAGCTCCAAGAGATGCGTCGCTCGAAAAAATTGGAATCGGGCTAAACGCCGCGGTCACCGATCGGGTTTTGCTCCGGCCGTTACGATCCGATGTGGTGTCGTCTCTCCGATCTTTCATTCGTCATCGCCTTCTGCCTGCATGTGTTTCTCGGAGCAAAGCTGGATTTCGCGAGATGTTTCTTTCCGAGGTGGCTCGAGTCCGCTCGGGTTCTCCTTGGAACCTGGTCGCGGCCATCCATAACGGAACGATATCGTTCACCCACTCTTCCAGTCCGACGGTTTTCCCTACTTTTCGTGGCGCATTCGAGTCTTTCTTTCTCTCGTCTTTCTCTTTTTTTTTGTCGTTAAGTAATTGCGAAGCATGGGAGCTGTCGTCAGAACGCAGTTCGACTGGCAAGACTCCCTCGACGACTCGGCCTCGGCAGTCGACACTCCGTCGGCCTCGGACGCCCTCGCAGTCGAACTAGGCGAGGTGAGATCGATTCCGACCCTGCGAGAAATTCCGCCCCCACGTTCCGTAATCGAACGCGATGAGAAATCCAAACGGCCTTTTTGGACCGAAACGCGAACCGACCGTGCGTCCGTTTTCCTCCGGAACGGCATCGGACCTCGGTGGATCTCCAGCTTAAGGGTCTTGGAGCTCCTTCCATCGAGTGTAGTACAAAATATAGGGTGTCCATAAAGTGACTACCTATGGGTGACTTTTTTTTATCACCGACCCTGAAGTAGCCTTCTTTTTTTTACTTTTGTCGATTGGCTACTTACTGACCTCGGAATGGTGTCAGATCTTTCCTCCTTCCACTTTGGCACGACCGAGAATTAATTTCCCATATCTTGTATTTATTTATTTTTTATTCATTTGAATGCAAAATAAATTCAGACAACAATTCGAGACAAATTTTGCCGTTCGATCATATTCCAACAACTTCTTGCAGTTATCACGGTATTCGTTGAATAATAGAGCGTTTTGGGAATTAAAAATGGTACACATTGGAAATTTACTCGACACATTGACTCAATGTGTCAACCGCCGATTTCAAGACTTTTCTGAGCCCTGGCAATTGCATTGTTGGCAACCATCCATGAGAATTCCGCCACTTTGTTGGCACATGGCACGAGAGTTATTCTCTTTCGAGTCGTTCTGATCTGTGGGCTTGGCCTTGTAAAAAAAAAATAGCCTTTTAAGTAACCCCAGAGAAAATTATCAGAAGGGACACAAATGTGGAGATCGTGGAGGCCATTTGCCCTGGCTGACATTTTGGAATGCTACATTTCATATGCCTGAACCAGTAATTGAAACAAGGGTTTGGTAAATGAATTCTCAATCACGCTAGATTGAAGAACAAACGATGTGACACCATTCCGAGGTCTAATGATGAACAGCCTACCAAAATAAAAAAAAAGTTTTGGGTTCCCCCAGATTCAGTACGAAAAAATTTGCCCATATGTCGTCACTTCATGGACACCCTGAACATAATCGAGTACTAGGTTGTATTTGATATCAGTATCTCAAAAAACGGCAAGATCGATCGCGAAACTACGCGATCGTTCCAAAGAGAATTTCATTGTGAACCGATACACAAAGTGGCTCTTCCTAAATTGGGCGCGTTTTCGTGCAATCGAATAAAATTCATCGAACATAACCTTTGCGCCGGGGTCTCATTATGACGGTCTAGTGACATTCTCTAAGACCAGATGGCGAACGTGTCCCGACCAATCGAGGAATAGGCGTAGTAAAAGTGGCCCGACCCCCTCTTGTTCCTTGTCGGCCAGTCACCCAGGATGGTCGTGGCCTTGAGGTAGGCCCTTTGCCTGTTTTGTACCCCCTCCCCCCCTCCCTTTACCTTTTCTTGTATGATCCATGCCTCGCACAGGAACCGTGATGCACCTCGAATTCATCGATGGGAAAAATGGGTTCCATCCATAAATCTCTCACCTAATTTTTATCATGGACGTTTTATCGAATAAGTGTATTTACAACAACAAGAGAATACGCATCGATTTGTAATATGTACATGTTGTGCCAACGATCCCTACCTTAGCCTCTCGGTAGATTTTTGGTTCGATCGGCTGCCTCACGCAGAAGTCGGAAGGCAGGGTAGAGATCCAGAGAGGTCCAAAGAGTATAAATGATGCGAGCCCGTGAAGTCACAGCCTTCCTTTATACTAGCTCCGGGCTACGAACCGTGTTCGACCTCGACGAATTAACATGCGAGGTGGCGCGTCGTGTCCTTGGGTTATGGTCTACGGACAGGCACGATGCAAAGGTGAATCCTTCCCCCTCGCTCACACATAGCCCAGGGGGCATGACCAAGGGGGTCGGAGACAAGGTAAATCGAAGACGCTCTAGCTCTCAGGTAAGGACGACCCATAGGCACAATGATAAGCTGGGATGGAGCCATCTTTAGTCCATGCTGAGGGTCCCGTTCCTCCTACTTTGCATTGAGATGCCAGGGTGTTTGGTCCCTAACTCCTCGAACAGGAGCAGAAATGGGCCCCATTTGTTCAAGTCTCCCGTAGATTCTAAAAAGACGTGATCGGCAAGCATTGAATTTTAGGTGGGAAGGTCCTGGCCGTAGAGACCATGAATTGAACTGAGCTTTGAAATCCTCGTTTTGTTCGGGCCTAGGCCTTGCTGATATGCAGTCCAGTATTTATTCTCTTTTTTTGGATTGCACTAAGCTTTTAAATTCTTTTTTGTTTGGGCTAAGACTTCCTTGGTCTTGCTCTTGCAGTTTTCCTAAGATTAATTTTATTTGTGGCAGTTAAGTATTAAATACGAGTTAATTGATTGGATAGTATCTGTAGTGTAGCTTTGTAATTTGCCAAATGTTTTGTTGCTTGGTGCTTCTTGTTACTTTTGTGGTTTTATTTGATT
>CAJPEV010005170.1:0-11785 GCA_905338385.1 Darwinula stevensoni
AACGGTATCGAAAGCTTTCGCGAAATCTAAATAGACGATGTCCACTGGATTCCCCTTATCCCTCTCATCTTTCGCCCAATCGTAGAATTCGAACAGGTTGGTGAGACGATTACGGCGCCTCCTAAAGCCGTGCTGAGAATCCCGGATGAGCGCGTTTCCTTCGAGGAAGTCCAAAATGTGGTCCCTTAGTATGCTCTCCATGATCTTCCCCGGGATACTCGTGAGGCTTACCGGCCTGTAATTTCCCGGATTACTCTTTTCAGTCTTCTTAAAGATCGGTACGACGTTCACTAGCCTCCAGTCCTTAGGTACTTCACCGCGCGAAAAGCTGCTTTCAAATATGATTCTTAGCGGAACCGATATTTCTCTCGCAAGTTCCTTGATGACTCTCGCAGGGATCCCGTCGGGGCCGGTCGCCTTGCCCACCGCCAACATCCCTATCACATTCACAATGGTCTCCTCGGTGATGGAAATATCCTCGATGCGAGACGAAGTCACCTCTTCCAAAGTCGGTGCCGAGTCGGATTCCACAGTGAAAACGGAAGCGAAGAACTCGTTAAGTATCCCTATCTTTATTACTTGCAATCGATTCCCCCCTGCTGTTCATTAGAGGCCCGATCGATTGTTGACACCTACCACTAGCACATCGATAAAAAGTCTTGGCGTTCTTCTTAGCATCGCTAGCTAGTCGTTCCTCTCGCTCCAGTCTCGCAGACCTCATTTCCCACTTCAACGACCTCGTGATGGTCCTATATTTCTCATAGTCCGTTCTATCTCCCTTGCGCTTATACGTATCCCATTTCCGCTTCTTATCCCTGATGAGTGCTTTGATTTTACCCGTAAACCAGACCGGTTGTCTGGCCGATTTCATCGAATTCTTGGGGATGCATTCTCTATAAAGCCTTGTAATAACGTCTTGAACGCCCCACTGCTATCCCCCATACCGTCAGCCCACGGAACCGCACCTCACAGTCGATTCCTGAAACGCATTCACGTAACCTCTCAAAATTAGCTTTCTTGTAGTCGTACGAAAATCCTCGCCGGTTTGGCGTTATTCTTCGTCCGTTTGATACTCCACGTAATCGCGCAATGGTCCGAATCTCCTAAGTAATCCTGTACCTTAACGTCTTGGGCCAGAGTTCGTCTCGAAAACTAAATCCAATAGAGCTTCCTCACGAGTCGGTTCTTCTACCTGCTGAAGGAGTAGAGCATCCTAAACCGCAACGAGAAATTCCCTATCCCTTTCGCTCCCCCCTCGCGGCACCGACCAATCTATCTTAGGCATGTTAAAATCTTCGAAGAGCAATACCTGCTTCGAGATCTCGCTGATCCAACGCATCAGTGCAAAATAAGCTGCTTCGTCCCCTCGGGAAGAGGACGTGTAACGTTAGGCCTATCTGGAGTTCCTCGAATCATCTCGAATAGGCCTGAGGAGAGAATGCCTTCAAGAAGCATGCAATCCATGGTACGCGCCATCCTGTTAATTCAGGGATGTCCAGATAAGATATTTGCATATCCCACCACATCGATCAATAAGTGCTAACCACCGCTTCATTCTCAGCTCAACTCATGAACTTAGCACAAAAAAACCTCAAATTAAAAACAAAAGATCCAGACGCCAATACGAAGGTTGAAACAGTCTAGGGAAAGTCTCAAGTCGTTGCTGATCGCCGCCATTCCAAAAATCTGACGCGAACGAAGTGATCGTTTGCATGCGAAGAAGGTTGAAACAGTCTTGAATCTGGCATAATTTCGGCACGGTATCCGGCAACACTGGGGACAGTACTGGAGCTAGCACTCTAAGCCTAATTAAACGACAGCTAATTTCATTTTTTTTAATGGTGAAATGGAGCATCGCAAACGACGAAAAAGCCACTTTTCGTCATCAACAAGTCAATATCTTTCTTATGGTTAGTCTCTTTTCTCCGAAAAACCCCCAGGAGTGGCTACCCAGGAGGGAGGAAAGGAATGAAATTCACAGCCTCCAAAAACGAGAATCAGTTCTCGTTTTTGGAGGATGTGAATTTAATTCCTCTTTTTTTATTCCCCCCCCCCCCCTCCGGCGTGTCCCCCTACAGGCCAGATAAGACTCGGCCATAAGCAGTTGCCAAGCCGGAACACGACAGAGATTAGAGTGTAAACAGGAGGGGGGGGGGGAATCATGTAGATGAATGTGTATGAATGTGTACACAAGTTCGGTTTCATGTACTGTGCAAATACCCACTCTCAGACATGCATCGTATCAGATATGTCTGGTGAAAGCTCTTTTTTTCATCCCGAAGTTATCGCCCCTGGGATTGGTTGCTCGCATGCAAACGATCACTTCGTTCGCGTCAGATTTTTGGAATGGCGGCGATCAGCAACGACTTGAGACTTTCCCTAGACTGTTTCACCGATTCAGCTCCAGACTAGCGAGTCTTTTCGTCGTCCAGCTTGGCCGTCTCGAAAGCCATTTCTCCGTTCGACAAGAAACGCCGTTTCTGAATGCTGCGGAGGACCGATAAAAAAAATTTCCGTCCTTCAGCCTCCAGTCACATTCGATGCACCCTTGATGCGTATTAGGTACAGTCATCCCTTCGGGAAGAATGGCTGGATGGGGCGATCTGAGTCCTCTCCTCATTGGCGGAGAGAAATCGTATGATGAGATATGACGCGAGGAGACATCCCTGCACGTCGTGCAAGCCTGACTTTCCCACAGTCGATTCCCTTCGGTCCGAGGATGTCTCCTGTTTGCAGAAAATCAGGATTCGGAAAGTGTTCGCGACGTGCCATTCCTGCTTTGACACGGGGCTTCTCGACTGAGACACCTGGTCCTCCTTTACGTGAGTTCTCCTCCGACTAAGGGAGTGAGGCCGTCCCACACTCTTTTGATCCACTTCCATGTTTTCAGCAGAGGTCTAATGGAAATTTTCGTGCAAAAAATGACCCGATCCATGATGCATCGTCTCGTCTTCGCTCTCTTCCTCGTCGTGAGTTTCTTTCCCCGTTTCTCTCCTATCGATGGTTGTTGCTGAGGGAACTGAGTGAAAATGGAAGTTTAGTTAGCAACAGTAAGTCGTCTTATCGATACGACGTATGGCGTGATTCATTTATGGTGGGGCATTTTTCCCTCCGTCTCGCTGACTCATTTCGCAGATACAAGAGGTGTAAGGAAAGTCTCCCCTCGCTTACCACAGGTTATACACGACAATCGTCTAATAGGAAAAAAATTCATACCGTGAGTAAACATCGCTAACTTATTCAAAGTGGCTGCATTGTCAGTCGACTTCGCGGGTCACCCAGGAGGGTCGATGAGACCGCCTGCACCCGTCGTCACCTCTCGAAGGTATCTGATAGCATTTCAGCTCTATCTCGGGGATCCCGTAGAACATCCCAACAGGATTTTAGCCCTTTCCTGGGAAAAATCTAACGTTCTTTAGATGCAATCCAGTCTGGAGGCCAGGAGGCAGCGAATAAGGTTCGCTCGATCGCGCTGTGTTCGTCGTTTTCGTGGCGTGATTGGCTCTCCGTTGCTTCCAGTTGCGCCGAGTGTTTCGAGTCTTGGGACCTAACGATGTTTTTTGTCCAGCTTTAGTGTCCGGGATAAGAAGTAATCATCCTTTGCAGCTGTATGACAACCTCATTGATGGTAAACGGCGTTGCAAAATTGGGATTTACAGTGTTCGTTTTAATACGAAGAGTTAAATTCTTAAATTTAAGAGCTAAATTCTGGGGTTTTCGAAATCATCCGAAGACAGCCTACACCTTCGTCACATTAAAATCCCGTTTCGGGGCTCTGAAATATCTCGTAACAGAACAAATGCGCCAAAAATAGCTAAATAGTATTGTAACTCTAATACCCTGAAAAGTAAAGAGGTAAAGTTTTTGCTTCAACATTTCCTTGCAAAGCACATCGCTCGAGGTGCATTCGCCGCTCCACGGTGGATCTTTACGGCCAAAAGGAATTCGGCTTTTTGCTTCTGTAGCTTGGGTCAGCGGAGGGAGGATGCACGAGCGCCAAGGAGTTCTGTGGGAAGTTCAACAGGAAGCCCGGAGGGTCGACTTGCCCGACCTCACATCAGCAATGCGGGTCATGCCTGGACGGGTAAGGGGCCTAAGCCATCGACGCCGGCGATCTCGTTCAATAGGCAACTTCGCTAGATTTTTTAAATACATATGTAGTTACGCTGCGGAGGATTGGACGGGAGGGAGGGAGGCTGACGTGTGTCGGCCGACCGGATCGTCCGACCGGAGCGCCGACGACCTCGCTCCGGGAGAGACATCGCAGGGAACGAAGCTTACGATCATCGTCGCCTCTATCCTCCTCGGAGTCGGCTTCATTCTCATCATCGTCGGAGTCTGGCTCGGTCGGTTCAACAAATCCTTCGTGTTGGAATGGCGTAGAATTCAGAGTTTGTCGTTCCGTTGCGGTCAATGCAGCGGATTAGCTTCATCATTACTTGATGTCGTCGGAGCAAAGAAATGTAGTCATTACGATGAAACATCACCAATCATCTCGATTCTTATCGCCGTAGCCTATGTTTATTCATTCGTATAAACTCATAAATTGTTTCCTCATTTGCATTAATAATTTCCTCCTTCACTTTCAGTAACGTTTTCCCTGGGTTCACGTTTACTTACTTTTTAACTTTCTCTAGTAAACAGTTCGGCTTCTGGCTGGCCATGATTCTTTGAGTGAAATTAATTGCAAACAACGCGATTTCTAGGGTACAAGAAGAGAAGAAAGAAGCCGAAGAGGACAGACGAGGAAAGCCATGGACGATCGGCTGGAGCTCCCACTTTCCCCGATTCCTGGTCGTCCACATCCTCGTTCCTCTTTCAGGGAATGCCCTTGCCTGCCCCCACCCGCAACGGACCTCAACAGCTCGATGGAGGTGGGCCTTGAATGGAACTTGACCTTTAAGGAGCTATTTGTTGCATGCGATTTTTGCACGTGCGCCCGTGACTGCAAATGAACTTCAGTGCAACAAACTCCGATTTTATGTTTTAGCAAAGAAAAAAATACAAACTGTATACTGTACTGTACTACATATAAAAACAAGTCATTTCACTCTCGATTTTTCTCCCCTGTCGTTGTTGGATTGATTAGCACTGTTTGTGTTGATATTCAATTGCACTCACGAATTTTCGTGTAAAAAAAAAGAACTTGAACTGCTATTAATCGAACTATTTATTCATTCAGCTTGCGTTAATGACCATACCAATTTCTCAGAAAGTTTTACAAAAGATAAAAAAGGGGGAAAGTTACTCACATTCTGAAACTCATCTGCCTATGCATGCCGTGAACAGGTTGTGGAGCAATTGATCTGAATTGTATTGCAGGAATGGAAGCTCTGGAGACCGGAGAAGGAAGAGAAATCGCACAGGAGGAGATACCGCTCGTAATACATGGATTCATTTCTGGAGAGCCTGAGAGACTTCTCAAGGCACGACCGGAAAATTGGTTAGAGTACCAGAACAATCCTCATTCGGCACACAAGTAAGCAACACTGTCGAGATGGATTTTCTCGTTCGAAACTCTGTGGCATGCGATCGGAATGAATGAAATCTGAGCGTCCTCTGTCTCGTTCCAGTTACTTGTCGCGGGTTGTAAACGGGAATGACTCGATTATACCTCTAGCCCTCTCTACTGACTTGCCATCCATGGCTACGACTAGGCTTGCCACGTCGACACCCTTTCCTCCATCCTCCAACCGGTCATCCTCTCTTTCACCCTCCATCCGGTCATTGCCTCCTCCAGCCGGTTCTTCACCCTCGACTCCGACGTCTTCTCCTCCACCACCAAGATCAGCCGGAAGGGAACGAGAATCGGGGAGGCAGTGGAGATCGACCACGTCCGAGAGGCACATCCGAGAGACGCGAACCTGGTTCTTCTACGGGGGTCAATACATCAGGTCTCATTTTTCTCAGTTTCGTCACCAAGAGACCGGCCAGCACTCGTGACAGTTCACGATCGTGAAATTCTTCCTGATATTTCTCATTGATTCTCTCAACTTTATTTTATCCCTTTCGACGATCGCACTAACGTAGTCGAGCTCGATCATGCTATTTTTATCGCTTGATTTGATCTCTATCATGCATGTATCAATTTGTTTGATTACCAATAAAGATTTTTTTATCTGATTTTCACCGTCGCATCCTTTGAAATTGACAGGGATGGGGAGATGTGGCGTGAGGACGCACATAGTTGACAGGTGAAGACCCCAACCGGTCTCTCGCACCGGCGGTTTTTCCCAGCATGTGAAAGGGATTATATGCCTCAGGAAAGGACAAAGAATGGAACTGTGACACCCTCGAGCAGTCCGTCTGCGACGGCAAGCCGAATCGATGAAGCTGCAGGAATTTTTCTTTTTTTTTTATGAAAAAGTTTCCTTTGAAAATTTCCATTTAGATTCCATGCAAACGCTGTATTCGAATTTTCCGCAATCTTCGGATTGTCAGAAATGTATATCCTTTTCCAGCATAATTTTACAGAGACTCGAATTTAAATTCTACAGCGGAATATGCTCGCCGTTTTTGCTTCCACTGGATGAGCTTCTTGAATTGAACATCTTGAGGTTGCCTTTTGATTGGTTCTTGCTAGCGAGTACTCGCCTGAAGTTTGAAATCTTTCAAACTCGTAGCGAGTGGTAGCGAGTGGGGTGTTACACTAAGCAAGTGGCCCTAGCGAGCACTCGCCAATTGTAACAGGGCCTTTAGGACTGGAGTCGCACGAGGGAGATGATAGCAGGCCAATAGAGAAAGCATAGAGTAGAGAGTGTAACTAGAGGTTTACCACTCCGCTCGATTCCCATTCATTGACAGGGTCACAATATATATGTCGCTGTCGATCCTCCACCTAGCGGGCGGCCTAATGGGCAGGTCTTTTTTCCTAGCGGCTCTGCTAGCTCTGCTGAGGCCTCCAGCATCCCATGACGTCAGGCTGAGCTGCTCAGCGCTCCCATAGTTCGCTATGTTCCGCTGCCGGCTGCTTGCCCAAGAGTGACGTCATTCGACGACGTGGTCGTGCCTAGCTAACGCGTCTTTTTCGCTTGCAGCTGCTAGCGGCTGGAGAAAAAGACACACCCAACAACTCTTCCATGGCTGAGCAGCGGACTAGACACGCGTGTTAAGTTGAGGGATCCCTTTGGATCGAATCCCAGAATGAGTCGTTTCCCGATTCCACCGCCACGAAGCACACCGCATGGAAGTGTTGTTGATAACAAGCCACCAGATGTCTTTTATACCCCGGGACTCATGCCCTAGGGACCCTCACGCGGGCACGAACCCCAGAATACCGAGGCACTTTTATCGCTCGAGGCAGCGAAGGCCTCCCCAGAGACATCTATATGCACTCTATGATTTGGCCACTTATCCGACCTTTACAAAGAAGGGCCTGCGGCGAGAGGCGGGGAGTGGGTGAGACATGCACATTGGGCCTGTTGCCGCTGCATGCGGACTCGAACTTCAAACCCGGTTAAACCCGGTTAACCTCGTTCGTGCCGTTCGGCACGAACGAGGAAACCTTGGCCCTGACGCCCACACTCTCGATCGCGTTCTCCGCTTGGACAAGAGCGCGAAGGACTTTGTCTCGTCTGGAGTCGGCCGACGAGCACGACTGACCCTCGTTTCCCCGTAGGCAGTCACTTGACCGTGCCTACGGTGACCGGTATCTGATTTGTGGCACCTCTGGCACTAAAATTCAGGAGACATCTTTGAGTTTATTCCAGTCGCAAGAGGACCGGCACGAAGCGATTGGGCGACGATTGCGACACCGTTTCCTTTTCCCAACAAGCCGAGAACAGAAACAATTCTGAAAACCTGATTGAAGAGAGGGGAAACGGTGTCACATTTGACGCAGACATGCCTGAAGGGGAGGAAGGAGAAGGGAGGGGGGCAGGGGGGGGGGGGGGAGGAAAGGGGATTCCAGAAGTGCGGAGCCGTCGCGAAACTCATTCTCTCCCTTCCGCATCGCAATTCCAAAATGCACTCAAGCCCCATTTATATCACTAAAGCAATGTCATTTACCCTCTGAAAGGTACTGCTCGTTTCCAAAAAATATAAGAAAGTCATTGACAACAACTGGGACTGGGCAAAAGCATCATCGGGTAATTCAAAGATCAACTAACGGTACACGGTCTCAATAACTTTCTCCATGCATTCCATAACTTTTTGCACCTCCTACTTCTCTAAAGCGGCAGACGATTGTATCTCCTTCTCCACAGTCTTTCTGTCTCTGATCTTCACTCGTCCTGGCTGATACGGGGCAAACCTTAACCAGGAGTGTGTAAATTGCTCCGTGGCGCCATCTATGAGGCGTCGCTAGAACCTCTTCGTCCTCTTAGGCTCCCTTTCCAGCGCGATCTATGGAGGGTGCCGAAGGAAAAATGAAACGCCTTTGAATCCTTATGGCAAGTTTTCCTGCCCGAGGCTGTTGATGCCAGTATACACGTTGAACATATAAGGTCTCTGCAATGAGTTTCAATTTTTACTCAAAGATTCTCCTATTGGGAATGGCAATAGAACGTAGACGTTGCGAGAAATACGTATAAACTCTTTCCGAAATGGGGATTTCGCATTGTATCATTGTGGAAAAGCGCACTGCAAGAGAATGGTCAATATCTGAAGTGACAGTGCGTCGCACTATGCGAGAAGTCTGTGAATGTCGAAAAGATCGACTGCATGGCGGTGAAAAACCATGAAAGTCCCGTCCGCGTCCTGTCCTGAACAAGGACTTCATCCAGAAAGTAGAAGCCTGCGTCAGGCAAGAGAATCCCACCCCCAGTGGCTATTAGCAAAGCAGTATGAAGTGTCTAAGGGAACAATTTTCAATATCATCAGGCAATATTTGAATCAAGAATCGAAGTGGGAGCTACAGGTGCATGCTCTTCGTGAGAAACACATAAGGGAAAGAAGACCACCTACCGAAACTTACACAAGCGCCATCTGTCGTTCAAATATCTTGTGACTCTAGAATCTAGATGAAGCCTATGTATACCTGAGTGACAGTGGCAAAAACCGGGAAATTATCACATCACGAGGGGATGTCGAGACTTCCAGAATTGGCATGCTTGATATAAGGAAGTTTTCTGCAGGTTTCATGGTGGTCGGTGTTGTATGCACCGTGGAAAATTCAACCTCCACAGAGTGAATCCCAAAATTAGGGTGAATGCAAAGTATTATCAAGAGAATATTCTGGCACCTCTGCTCCGAGGATAGATCCCTCGCATGTATGGTAGTGATATTTCAAACTTAGAGCTTTACTAAGATTTCACTTCATCAAGCTTCACTAAGGTATGAAGCCACCCTCCCAAATCGTTCCCCCATAATTTGGAGAGTGAGACGGGAGTGAAGGCTATATCATTTGGCGAGATCCCTGTCAAAGCACCAGATGTAGCTCCGATGGACTTCTGTGCATTTTGGCTTCTCGAGCGAGCACTTGCACGCCGACATTCCCCGACAAGGGGCAGAGCCCTGGAAAATTGTGAGGGAGGAGTGGGAGAACTTGGACCCATCTGTTATTCAGAAAGCCTTGGCAGAATGGAAGTTGTGGTGCAGAGCAATAGTCGAGAGGAATGGCCATCAATGGCAAAATCGTTTTAATTTTCTTCGGGCACCCTTCTGTATGCTCGGCGTCCTCGTACAGCGCAGAGCCGGATTAGGAAATGCGAGGTCATGTCGCTTCAATCGCTGAAAGAGCCGATGCAAGTTTCATTGCGTCTCCTGTCTCCTGATTCCCGCGACTTTCTCAAATCCGCGGAGATCAGGACAAGCGAACAGGCACGCTTTGGAATTCCAGGGGAACCGAATCTTGTTTTGGCATGCCGAGACGTTTTAAAGGTTTTGGAACGGATATTGTCATCGCGAGACTCTGACTGGACCGGCCGGAAGCAGCTCGAGACTTCCTCGAAGAATATCAGCCTCAAAGCGTGGATCTTCAAATGAAAGGGCTATTGGCTCTTTCCAACTAATCTATTTAACTTGAGACTTCCAAGTCTTCCATTAAATTTAAAGCTAATAAAAGTAAATAAAAAAATTAATGAAAGACAAAAGAAGACAAAGCCTAGGCCGATCACAGATGTGACGGAACGAAAGACTGGGCCAAGGGTTAGGCCTAACAGTCTGGCACTACTTTAGCTGATGGGCGTAGGCCATGTACCCTAAGGACACCCGCAGATCCCTTGACTGAGCCTAACAGCCTTGTACAACTTTAGTTAACAGGCCATGAGCATGCCCTCAAAACATGAGCCTCATAAGCAACTCAGACAACAGGGTGGATGAAGGAAGATGGAAGACTTGTACAGTTGTCGGGTGTCCGGATGGTTACAGGAAGCCCTCAGAAAGATCACAGACGGAAATTCCCTCGAAACTCTCATTCTCAACGTCCCAGGTTGAAGATGGAGTCCAAATGGAAGAAGAGAGGGAGCTGGCTCAAAATGTCTTGCCACCGACCAGGCCGATGGAGGAGAGCTACTCACCTGCCTAAAACGACTCTGCTCCAGTTGCTCGCCTTGGTTGCTTAGGATGACGTCACAATATGAAGTCTTATTCGTCTCCAATATCAATTTGCTGAGCAAAACTAATATTGGGCTAACTTAGAACATATAGTGGAACAATATCTTCATTTTCTTTTATATTAAGAAGGAATAATTGTGAGCTCAACTACCTACCATCACATTTGCACATCTGGCAACCGACTAGTATGAAAAAGGCCTGGCACTACACTAGGAAATAATTGCATAGAATCGCCTAATGGGGAGAAACTCGGTCCTGACCAAGTCAAGCAAAAAAAATTATATGGAACTTCATATATTTTCCCCATATTTTAAAAAAATATACCCAAAAAAAAGGAATGCACGGAACAGAAGAAAATATGAAAAAAAGATACTCGCAGAAAACTCTTTCCCAATGCCTGCTGAAATCTGACTGAAACAGCCCTGTTCCGAGACGTGAGTGCCCCCCTCCCCATGCGATAGGAGGTTCGACGTGCTCTCCTCTCGGTCCATCGCAGTATCAGTCCATCTACGGTGCCCGAGCTGAGTGTCTCCTCCGCACTTGTGAGTATGAGCCCATCTCCGGGCTTCCAGATATTCCGAAATTTTCATCATTCCGCAGATTCGCTTCTGAGTACTGTTTAGTATGAGCTGCTGCAACAGACCGATTGCATCATCTCCTTCCATGCCGCCATGTTTCGAACGGCGTGGCGTGTTGTGTTACCCGAAGTTGCACCAGACTCGGCATAAGTTGAATGATGTTTTCGTTTTCATTAACCGAATCGTATGCAATGTAGTGCAATCTTACATAATGTCAGGACCCAATCTTGACAGAAACCATTCTCTGCGTCCACCTCGAACCGGTGAGTCGACATTTCCCTCTTCCCCTTACTTTTGTTTTGTTAGATGAGTAAGAGCTATGTAATCTTCCGAAACTTCGATATTCACGCTTATTTTTTTACATGACATCACTCAGGAGCGCTGACATCACTGGGGAGGTCAAGCACATCAAATATATATTTTCCTGAAATTATTAAAAGAAGGGTGCTTCAAGTAAATAATTTACTGAGTTCCAGTTCTCCTCGCGTCAGTCTACAATAAACAATTGAGAGCGAGAAATGGTCTATACATGCAGATGTATCCACCAAGATCCACCAACGAGTAATTTTAATCTTTACCGGGGAATGACCTTTAAAGATCATTCCCCGGTCTGCTTGCTTCCGAGAATGGCGGGCTTCGAGTGAACAAATTGTGAGAAATGCCAGGGAATTGCCTCTTTTGAATTGCCAGGTTTCATTTCTTCTGCGTCCTTA
>CAJPEV010005171.1:3548-16624 GCA_905338385.1 Darwinula stevensoni
CCCCCCCCCCCCCCCCCCGCCCCCGCTCGTCACTATTCTACCATAATAATACTGAGTTACCCCAATGGATCCTGGAATAAATGCGTCATTGTTATTTCAGGGGCAATAGGAACTTGCCCCCCAATATTTTTTTAAAAGTCGGCGCCTATGCTTCTGGCACTCGACCCTCAGAGTTCCCCCCACCCACCTCGAAACTGGAACAGGAAATCTTCGTGCTCTGAGGTCTCTCTTAGGCCGAGTTTATACTCATGCTGTAGGGCATGCTGCATGCTGAAGTGAAAAATCCAGTCCAGCTGCTGGACTGCAATTCTGAAATGCTGTACAGTAGCTGATGCCGCATTTTGCCCGCTACACAGAGTTCTTGCTTTACAGCATGCTGAATAGAATGGAAACCATTCGATTTTTTTTTTAGGATGCAGCGTGCAGTTTTGCAGTATGTTAACGTTCTGCTGCTGGACGGATTTATTTGCTTTGATTCAGCATCCTCAACACATGTATAAATGAAAAATAAATGAAAACAGTTACTAATCGTTTCAAGCAGGCTAGAAAGATAGGAAATTATCTCCCTTCAAGGCTTTGATGAAATAAAAGGATCTTGGACATGACTCCAGTCGAATTCTCGGATGAGTCATACAAATACGGTTGTGGTAGTTGTGGCTACGAAGGCATCTGCTTACTTCAGGATGTTCCTTATCATTTCGTATCTTGTTGAAGAATTTATATCCTTGATACTGCACTCTTTGGCGAACGAATTTCAATAGCTGCTCAGTCTTTTGGCGGCTGATGTGAGCAAGACGATTTATTACCTCATTGAATAGTTTGATACTCTTCTTCGAAAAATGTCCGCCGTAGATTAGTAAGGAGAATGTCAGAATTGGTATAATGCAGGTCTCAACGAACATTTTTATAAGAGTTAGAGATCCTGAAATGGACCTGAGCAAGTGGACAGCAAAGAAAGAACGGCGAAAGCATTTTTGGTAATTTCTTCTACCTGTCCTTCAGAGGAGAGTTTGTTGACCAGTCGTATCCCAAGTTACTGACCAAAAGAAGATGGTTTAATTTGCTTCCCATTGACGGATATGGCCGTGTCTATTTGTTGCTGAAGTTGTTTTATACCCTTATTGTGAACTACATGCTCGACACACTTGTCTTCTTCGAGAAGAAGAGATTCCTTTTGTGACCAAATACACACGTCTGATCTCAGCGACAATTTTTAAAACCCAATTCTGATGTGATCGTTGCCATCACCGCGGTGTCATCGGCATACTTCAGAATATGTGTATTTTCATGGACTGAGCGAAGAGTATCTGTTACTTTGGGAAAAATACGAGGAGAAAGTACTCCACCTTGTAAAATCCCGATTAAAGAGGAGGCTTTTCCTTGTAATAGAACCTGCTGAACATTTTCGGATAAATAGGAGTGAATGATTCGCAATACCCAACAATGTATTTTATCTTCTACCAAGCGGTCCAATGCGTGGCTTCCACTCACGCAGTTGAAGGCGCTGCTGTAGTCGAGAAGTATTCGGACGATGCTTTGTTTTTCCTCGTTCAATGAGGATAAAATTGATAAAATTGCGTCGAGCGTCCAGTATGCTGTACTTTGTAAGCATTTATTTTTAAAATTATTATTGAGGCTGTATCTTTGTGTCCAGTGAAGAAAACTACGAATATGTGCCTTTTCGGATAGCCCTGGGTGGGATCTTTCGAATGAGCCTATTTTTGTTGAAAAATCTTTCAGCTGGAGGAGGTTATATGCAGGGTGTCCCAAAAGTCTAGACCCATATCAAGGCGAAAGTGCATACTTGTCTATTACTTTACTATTACTTCACTACAAGATTCGAGTAGACACTCCTTATGAGATTTCATTATGTATTTGCATATAAGTAATAAATTTAGTTAATAAGTTAATTTGCGTAATAAGTTGTGTCACTCGAATCTCTTAAATGTAAACTTTCGCCTTGAGATAGCCCTATGGATCCAGACTTTTGGGAATTTTTTTTTTAATTTCACTGAGTTCAAACCCTTTTTTGAAGACTTTACAAGAAAATAGGTAAAGAATATGAGTTTCATGCTCGGTGAATTTTCCAGTTTACAGACCTCCCATCGAGCTCTCAAGCCACCAGAAGCTGATCGAAACAGAATTTTGTCGGAGTCGAACACTTTGATCGATTCTTCGATTCGGTGTCTGATGCTTGTTGACTTTGATCGATTCTTCGATTCGGTGTCTGATGCTTGTTGTGACTGTTGCGGAAAACAGCGCTGTGTGTCTTTCAAGTTTTCCTCAGGATAACAGTGCTGTATTTGGTCTTTTACGGAACCTGCTGAGCAAAGATTTAAAAAACTTGGTTTGAAGAAGGGTTCGGACTTCAGACAAATGCACGTAACTTCGTCCAAATTAGAGATTTTTCAGCAAAAATAGGCTCAATCGAAAGATACAGTCCAGAGCTTAAAAAAAAAACTCCATAATATCCGATAATATCCATATTTTGCTCCACTGGAAGCTAAGATGCAGCCTCTATCTAAAAAAAAAAAAAATTCCTATGGGCCACCTTGTACAGGGTGGGCAAAAAAAACTCAGTTTTCAACAATGCACTACACTTCACGCACTGCAATATTTTAATGGGGTTTACGGAATTTGAAAGAAGAATAAATAAGCTGTAAAATGACATATTTACCTTTCAAATATCTTCAACTGTTTAAGAAATTCCAGAGCTCATATGAACAACCCACAATAAGTGAGTTGCCGCGCTCTCAGAGGGAGACGGCATGTGACTTAAGTCTTGAAGGCCGCTGCCTGTCCATCCCTGTCCTGTCCTGCGGCAACGTAATTTTTGCTAGGTGTTTATATGAGCTTCCGAATTTCTGAAACTGTTGATATTTGAAATGTAAATACGTCATTGTAAAGCTTATTCATTCCTCTTTCAAATGCCGCAAACCGCATTAAAATATATGTAGTGAGTGCGGTATAGTTTATCGTTGAAAACTATTTTTTTTTTGGCCCACCCAGTACAATGCAGTACAACAGGAATATAAACTCAGCCTTAGAAACGAGCGTTCGATTCGGTCGTTTTTAAGCCTGTGTCGTATCGGACCGATCTTGCTGAAGCTATGGCCGTTCACCGTCCCCCTAAACGGATAAAGTCGCCATGCTCTTTGGTTGCACGAAAGGGGCCTGTCTCTTCGGGGAAAGTAACCTGTGGAGTGAAAATTCCGAGTAGTTCTTGTGACATGAAGAACTCCTTTTCCTGCGACGCAAAAAAAAAGGAGGGGGGGGGGGTTGTGGAGAGAGAATTTCTGTGGCGAAAAAAGCCTTGGGTTTTTGCCGTCACATATACGCCCAACCAGCATGTTTATATTAATTTTACGTACAATGAATGTAAATTTTTTTGTCCATTTTATATCATTTTTACGCAAACCATTGTCAAGAAAATGTCACCTCTGTGATACGTAAATGGTGATACAAAATTAACATTCCCGTTTGCATTCCAATTTACATTGTTTGCAAAAAATTGATATCTTGTTTACGTGATCATGCTGCTTGGGCGGCTACCAGCACCGGGTGTGGAAAGGAATCCATCCGGCCGCTCTCTCTCGATGATACCTCTTGGAAATCTGTCAGCAGAAGGAGGGAAAAGAGAGTTGGGAGCCGAGAGTGGGGTTCGGAGGTCACCGGAGGGAAGTGTGCGACGTGGCGTGGGAAGGAAAGGGAAGGTATCTCCTGTCCACCGGCCTGGATCAGACGACTCGCCTTCACGCTCCCTGGGTTCGAGATTCGCACGCGCCGGTCGGTCCCTAAATCGCCTTTCCGTCACGTCGTTCCCGTGCACAAACTCACGCGGAGAGTGTCTTTGCAGCGGAGGACGTGGCACGAGATGGCGAGGCCGCAGATTCACGGCTACGATATCTTCTGCATCGCCTCGATCTCCCCGACGACGTTCGTGACTGGGGCGGAGGAGAAACCGGCTCGGGCTTTCTCTGCCCCCCGCGACTTCCTCTTCAACTTCCGTCATCTCTCCGGAGTGGAGCTCGTCGGTGAGTCCGAGGGCGTTACGGATCTTGCTTGCGAGCTCTCCTTTTTGCTAAGGCGATCGGTGATATTCTTTTTAGAGGAGAAAGAAGATGCATCGAAAGGAGCGCTCGGAGCATCGGTCCCAGCCTTGGGTCTATCGAACAAAGCAGTCTACTCGACGGACCTGGAGAAGGACCCCGACCGGAGCGGATCCCGCATGGACTCGTTCCCTCAATATCACTACCAACCCGTCAGCCTCACAGGTACGTCATCGCATTTACCGTTTCTCTTCGCTCGACTAAGGAGGGGAAGAGAGACCTTGGAACGGTAAGTTCCTAGTCGAGGATGAAAGCGTCAACGGTATACTGTAGGTCAAGTGCATCTCTATAATAATAAGAAAAAAGGGGGTGTGGGGAGGAGGGAGGAATGAATCTGTGTCTTACATTCTCCCCATTTTTCTCAGTTTCTTTTCTTTTGGTAGTCAAGTTTTTGTGAAGCATAAACATAAACGTTTGACCCTTTGCCTATTCGACGACAGATGATGCACACGCACTCTCTTTCGCTCGTTCTCTTGCTAGAACCACCCGTGGAGGAAGTTCTGTTGCAGAATACGCTGTGGCCGGAAGTGCAGAAGCTCTACGGTCACCCGTACGAGATTTTCGCATTGGCCTCTTCGCACGATGGCAAGATTCTTGCATCCGCGTGTAAAGCTTCCCAACCTCCTCACGCTCGAATCCTTCTCTGGTTCGTCCTTTCTCTTACGCTCTGGTCGTGCCCACCGTCTCGTGCACGACCTCGATGACGACGACGTCGCGTGCGGTCCTCAGGGAGACGGAGACGTGGTCGCAGGTGGATGCCCTCGACGGACACGGACTCACCGTCACCCAGCTGGCGTTCTCCCCCTCGGACGAATTCCTCCTCTCCGTCTCTCGGGATCGGACCTGGGTTCTCTTCCGTCGAACGGGTACGAGATCTCCGCTTTCCTCCTTTTCCTTCTTTACCGTTTCCGGATCACGTGCCTCTGTCCGATCCCCGATAGAGACGGGGACGTACAGCCGCGCGAGATCGAGGAAGGGGCATTCTCGCATCGTCTGGACTTGCGCATGGACTCCGGACTCCTCTTACTTTCTGACGGGATCCCGAGACCAGAGGGTCTCGGCCTGGCGAGCCCCGAGTCCAAGCGCCCCCGAAGAGGACGACGAGGACGAGGCGGTGGAGACGCTGCAATTGGAGGCTCCCGTCACGGCCCTCGACGTGGCTCTCCGAAAGGGAACCCCCTATCTCGTGGCCTTGGGCACCGAAACGGGTAAAATCCACTTGGTTCTTCTTCGAGTCCCGGAGTCGGAGGAATCGAAGTCGAAATGCAGCTGGGAGATGCTGAAAACCCTTCCGGCGCGGTGAGAGATCCGTCTTGGTTATCTTGAATCACTTTCTCTCTCTCTCTCTCTCTTGCTCGCTGTCACCCGGGTCCTTTCTCCTTCCCAGACAAGGACACGGTTTAGCAGTGAAGAGAGTCCGGTGGCGACCGATCCGAGAGGACTCCGACGCGGACGTGCTCCACCTGGCCACGTGCGGTTCCGATCACGGAATGAAGATCCTCGTCGTCCGCTTCCGCTCGGCCCACGTACGCCCGAATTAAACGGTGGATCCATTCCGAACCGATGCCGGACGTTTTCTCTCGCTTCCCTCTGCATCCGTGCACGACGGCGTGGGAGTCACAGATTCCGTCGTGCGTTCGACGAGAGAAGACGCGACGCGAAATCGTCCTCGGATCCGAGTCGCGACGGATCCCCGTCTCCGTCCGCACCCGACGATATCTCTCTTTTTCTTTCCCACCTGTTTCCCACCCGTCATAAAGCGATCACGATCCGTACTGTTTTATTTTTATTTTTCACCGTTGCCATCGCTTCGGATCTCGGTCGGTCGAGACACGCGGCGATTCGCGGGCCTCGCGATGGGGCGACTTCGGAACGGAAGGCGACCGTGCGACGCCATCGGGCGAGGCTGCCTCCACTGCACGGTCGGTCACCTGGAAACGATTTTTCGGAGGGGCAGAGATACGATATCGTGAATGGTTTCCTGCCGAAACCGTCTGCTCCGAGCACCGACGGTGAAGTTCCCGATGTCGACGAGAACGAGAAACGGAGGGAATGCGAGAAACGAAAGCGGAAACGCGACGAAGTCTTCCTCGAATTCGGATTCGAAAGCGTGGAAGCGAAGGACGGAGACAGACTTCGTCGTGTCGAATGCCGTGCGTCGTCGTCTCGTCGCCGTTCGACTCGTGTGAAGCACGATTCGGCCCCTGGTTGCCGTTTTCCTCGGATGCGGTATGCCGTCTCGACCGCGAAACCGAAATCGGAGCGGTCGCATCGCAACGCTCGAGCCCGTTGTCGCACCGGTCCGGGTCGGGAAACGGACGACGAGATGCGATTTTTCGCAATGTAAAAGTTCGTTGCGATGTCGTATTTTCGACGAGCGAACGTCGATCTCGTCCGTGAGAGATTTCGGGGTCGCAAGAACTCGAGGTGGTCACGCCGAGGAAACGGTCGGAAACCGTCGTCGCACGGCTTTGGGCCCATGCCTTCGCACCGGTCCCGGACGAGCACGACACGACCGCTAGAACGAAACCGACCGGCGGGAGCACGGATCCCCGGGCCGAAGCCGCACAGAAATCGGCTTCGCCTTCGCGCGTGAATCTCGGGAACGGCTCGAAGGAACCTGGAAGGAACTGTCCCCCGAGTGGGATGGCCCCGCCGTTCTTTCGCCAGGGAGATCGTTCGAGGTGGAATCCGATCTCTTTCCTGTCGCCTCCGTCGACGACGCGAACGACGAGACCGGCAAGTCCGCACGAATCGTGCACGCTTCCTCGTCCAGCCGAGGGAAACGAAATCCATTTTTGTCCCCCACCCCACCCCACTCTGTCCTCTGTGCGGTACTCACCTTCCTCGGGCGTTCGTCGTGGATTCCTACTCTTCCGGATCGGATGCCGATCGAGCCGGTGGGGCCCGGGCTCTTCCGGTGCCTCGTTTTGCGTCCTCCGGAGGACGACCCTCGTTCCCGGACGGAAACGGTCGAGGACTTCGTTCTGCCTCCGAATCGGGACCGAAGCGTCGGTACTTTCTCCGTTCCGCGTTTCGACACGCGTCGAAAAACCATCGCAGCGGGGGAGCCGGAAAGACGATACTCGTACATCGTGCGAAGGTCGTCGTGCGGGGGAGGACGGCGAGGCCTTCGCGACGAGAAACGACCTCCCGTCTCGACCGTCGGCGAGAGACCGAGCCGAAAAGATGCTCCGCGGCTCCTTTCGTGCGCATCCCGGTGACGCCACTCGGCACTCGCGCACGTTCGACACCTCCTCGATCGAGACGCAGTTGCTGGAAGGTCTCGACCACCCGAGGCGACGCTCGAGTCGAATGGAAATGCTCCGCGACGACTCTCCCTTTTCGGTCTTCGTATCTGCAGCAAAAAACTCCCTACGACGCGAAGATCGCGTGAAGGACGTTCTCCTTACTCGCCTGGCGCCCGTGCACCCGACTTTCTGGCACCGCCTCTTCGACCTCCTTCGACCTCGTTCTGCCACGATCTGCCGCCCTCGCCACGGCGTGCAACTTCCTTGGGGTTCGAAGAGAACGACCCAGGTCGGGTCTCTGCCGGCAACGTTCTCGCACGCCTCGGTTCCCCGTGCTCGGAATTTCCCGAACGGAGCGGCTTTCGATTCCCCTGTTTCCACCGGCTCCGTCTTCCGTGCGGCACGAAGGCGCGGAAACTCATCTCGCGCAGGTGCTCCATGAGAACGGCGAGGACCGTGCCGAGAGATACGCCCGTTTCCCTTCCGATCTCACGACAGAAGATGCGCTTTGCTCCCGATTTTTTCTAACGACCCGGGAGCCCTGCACTCCTTCCAGGAACTCGTGGACGGACTTTCGCGAACGAAGGCGGAGCCGCGATGGATTCGGCCGGTTGGAGTCGAACGAGCTTCCATTGCGCACGAAGCGTGCACGTCGCTCTCGTGCGCGGTCGTCAGGAAGCACCATCGTCCTCGGGATGCACGTACGAACACGAATCTCGGGGAAAGAAGAATCCGAGCTCGGACTCTCCTCGACGGACACCGGCGTCGTGT
Source organism: Darwinula stevensoni (assembly GCA_905338385.1). NCBI lineage: Eukaryota > Metazoa > Arthropoda > Ostracoda > Podocopida > Darwinulidae > Darwinula > Darwinula stevensoni. The sequence continues at coordinate 11,680 of CAJPEV010005171.1, forward strand.
CGACGCATTCGGACGCGGCGAGGAAGAGAGAACCGACGAGACGCGTTCGGTGTTCGCGACGGGGCCGCGGAAAGGAATCGTGCGGCACGGCAGGGGCCGGGGGCGAATTCCGACGCGAGGGTCCCCGTTCCGCTCGTCCCTCCCTGCGCTCTTCGAACGCACTCGATCGTCTCTTCGTCGTCGACGAACGCCACGCTACCGAACGATGATGCTCTAGCCGGCGGTACGGTTCCGGTGTGGGGGCACCCCGGGCACGGGCCGGGACGGATTGCACCTTTTGCCACGTCCCTCCCCGCGGCCCCGGTTCGTGGTACGTGATGGAAATTTTCCGAGACGGAGAACGCACGCACGAGACAGACGAGAGACCGACGGCGGGCCGCGAACCGCGTCTCGGTGGAGGACAGGCCGAAAGCGGATGGAAGCGGAGAAAGCGTGGCGCTCGCGCAGACGTCCTTGCCCGAAGACCCCGACCTAGGGATGGACGTCGCGATGGACCTCGCGCGCCGTGCCGCCGAAGTCCGTCCTCTCGCGCGTTCACCGTTTCCGGGGGACCTCTCGGGATCGCACGAGCGTCTCGGAACCCTTTCCGTGCCCGACTGCGAAGGCCGTCCGGAAAAGCGGAGAATCCTCGCCCATTCCACCGGTCGGGCACGTCGTTCCTCGAGTTGTCCAAAACGTAACGAGACGAGGTGAGTGCGTCGTGGAGAGTTCGCGTGAGCGCGAAATGATGAACGAAAGCATCTCTGAGATCGTCACCCTCGTAGAACGTCTTTTCGGGGGGATGGGGGAAAAGGGAAGAGATGAGGGAGGGGGGGAGGGAGACGGATTTCGACACTAGCGATTCCTCGCTTCTCACATCGAGACGGGCCATCGTCTCCTCGCAGAAAAAGAAAATTGCATTCCGAAGTGTCATGGCGAGAGTGATACGGATCCCTGCATCGTAGAATTTTGACTGGAAGTCCAACAGATTCGAGAAAACTGAGGGATACTTGCAACTAGCGGCGACTGCTTTTCCGCGGAAATTGAATCGCACGAAAGAGACGATGGAAAATTACTTGGAAGTGTAACGAGTTGATTTCGTTTTAATAACTGAAAGCCTCATCCGATGGAGAGGCGTGAGGGATTAAGTTCGAAAAGAGCTTTTTGCCAGAATGTCTACCGACGTTTTGTCTTCGAAATCGCAAATCAGGAACCGAGAGAGAGAAAACTCCGGGAAAGGGAAGGCTGGCTGACTTTTTTTTCGATCTTCCGATAGAGATGGGAGAGGAGGGGAGGAGTAGGAGGAGAGGAGGAGGAGGAGGAGGAGGAGTTAGAGTCCCGATCTACTCTGGGTGGTATCCCCGGGTTCCTTCTCCTTCCTTCCTCCGCATTCATCGACGGTGAAGGACGAAGTGAGAGTGAAACATGTCCTACGGTGTGGATCATCCCGACTCGGACACCAACTGCACGTTCGTCGACGGTAGGTGCCCTAGGCACTATGCCCTTTCCGCGCTCTTCTTCCTCTCGACGCCGTTCGCCCCCGGACGCGACGGTCGCATCGCTTCGCTTTCCCCTCTCCGTCCGTGCGATCTCGCGTCCTCCCCGTCCTCGCGCGTCTTCCCTCGTCCTCCGACGCCCTCCCTCGTCCCGGTCGATCTCGACCTCCGCGTTCTCGCTCGCACGTGCGAGAGGCAGACGAAGGCGGGGACGATCGCGGAAACGGATGCAGGTGGACGTACGTCGCTCGACGGACTCGAGCGGGTCGGAAGGTCGCGTCGGTGCGATCCGATCGCGACGGTCGAGGGACGGGATAAAGGAAAGCGAGACGACGCATGAATAAGGATAAATTACGATCTCGTGACGGGCGACCTCGTCCGATCCAGTTATCTCTCCCGTGGTGAAAAAATACGCGCGGAATTTCGACCGGAGCGACACGAACGCGTACGAGAGTCGGATCACGTCGCGTCCTTCGGAGGGAGAGGCGACCGAACGCGGACGCTCCTTCGCGTCGGAAAGGGATATCAGAGGTTCGCGGCGGACCTCCGATCCGTCGTAACGGCTTCCTCTTCCCACACGAAACGAGCGGATGTCTTCCACCCGTTCGGTTGCACTCGGATCGAAGAAACGGAATCGGGCGCCTCGGAGGCATTCGAGGGCCATGCATCCACTCTCAAACTATTCATCGCATCTCGCGCAGAAGGGCTTTAGCTCGGGATCCGAACGGCCGATTTCTTTTCGTAAAATCACTCGAACGCGTAGGATGCTGCATCCCGTAAGTTTCCCTCCGATATCGATTGGTGATCTCCGCAGGCGTGTAAATTCCAGAACTCACCCGGGAAATTGCAGGGCGATAGGCTTCCGCTCGACGTTTTTTTAAAAGAGCATTTTCACAATACTTGTTTCAAGAATTCGTCTGATTTCCTCCTTGATTGCGAATGCCGACTCGCAGTCATTCATTTATTTTATCGTTTCGATATCTTTGAATCCCCAAAACTTACGTAATGCATTGGAACACGGAGATACGTCGATGCTTGATTACGGTTTGGTAGTATAGCTCATAAACCACCCCGGGAAGTGAGGGAGCCGTCTCGAAAGCCGAGGAAGTGAGAACGAGACCGGAAAAAAAAACAAACATTTATCATAAAGTGCACGAACGAAAACTTTTCGGTACAAAACGGTAAGGATATCATGTGCTAACCCATGGAGCGTAAGAGTCTCTTACGATTGTACAAATGTAGCAGTGTTTGATGAACTTTTTTTCGTCGTCAAGCCGCTGGGAACCTGCACTTTCCTCCTTCCTCATCCTCAGGTTTTCAGCAACTCGTGTCTGCTAAATAAGAACACTAGTAGAAAAAGAATGAGGAAGCCAGAAAAGTCCAATCCAGTTGCAAATCTCTTTCATTCGAGACGGGTTTCTTTTTATTGCCTCGAGGAAGAAAATACTATCTCACTCCGAACCTTCGTCATCACAAGTCAATTCTGAACCGGTTTCTATCCAGACGAATCGAAACGATTGGTGGCATTCGAGGGTGGGGTGGAAGGGAATGCACGGGGCCGAGCTAGAGGGTGGGGTGGAAGGGAATGCACGGGGCCGAGCTAGAGGGCGGGGTGGAAATTTGCGGACCTCGTCAAACTGTTAACTGGCGAATTTCTACGCGGAGGTGGCAGGCTGAGTGGGTAGTTTTTCTGCAGCAACTCACGTACGCCTTGGTGCTTCGCTTAACCCTTTTTATTCAAGGGAAATAATGTTTCGTGAACGTTTTATTTAATGAGAACCCCTTATCTTGAAATCCCACGACGAGTATGATCTTCTTATACAGTGAAAGGATGCGACGAGTCGAAGAGATGTCGGTCTAGAACCACAACAAACCTCATTTTCTTGGTCCCTCCCCGAGCCTTTCTTCCCCCTTCGGTTCGAGAAAATCGATGCACTCCCCGAGATGTTCATCCGGTTGCTTCACGCGATACCGTCGGGCATCACGACTTGCGAACGTCGTCTTCGTTCATCCTTCCGCTTTCGGGACCCTTAACGTTCGCGCAAAGTTCGGGGAGGGCCGGGTCGTTTTCTTTCGCGTTCGTTTCCGTTCGTTCCTTTCCCCCGACGCGATTCTCTGATACCCGATGGAGCCTCGACGAAGAAGCGGCGAGGTTCGGTCGAAGAGCCGAACGTTCGGTATCGGACGTTAAACGATGCCCGAACTCGGTGTACGAGCAACCGGTGAGGTTCGGGTGCGACTTCTCTTCACCAGGTCCGATGGTAGAGCGCCGATCAATTCCGTCTGGAATCCAGGAGGCGAAGGAAGTCCAGGGGCCTGTTTCATGGAATTTGCAAGTTCTACAAGTTACAAGTTGCAAGTATTGGGTTGTTAAGAAAGTCTTTGGAGTTTCTTTCGAATTTTGGCCATGCCCTTCGGCATTTTAGAAAAGTTTCGAAATTGAGCATGTATATAAAGGGCTCACTAATGCACCTTCTCATAGTTTTCACTCCATCTTCGGTGAGCTCTGGACAGAGAAAATGGAAGAAAAGCGCGTGCACATCAGACACTGCCTGCTCTTCGACTTCGACCTGGGCATCTCCGCTACTCAGGCGCATCGTCATCTGTGCCAGACGGAAGGCCGTGACGCCCCTTCCCTCAACACCTGCCACTACTGGTACAATCGCTTCCGCTCTGGCGACAGGAGCCTCGAGGACCGACCCAGGTCGGGACGTCCCTCCGAGGTGGACTTGGATGCTCTGCGCAGCCTGGTGGAGGCCGACCCGAGAGCAACCGCACGGAGTCTGGCCACCACCCTCCACTGCTCCAACGCTGCCATCGACAATCATCTCCACTCTATCGGCAAGGTTCTCAAGATGGGAAGTTGGGTGCCCCACACTCAGACCCAGAGGGACCTCGACGCTCGCTCTGAGGCCTGCACCCATCTCCTCTCGCGGAGGCGCAGCTTCGACTGGCTTGACCACGTTGTGACTGGGGATGAGAAGTGGTGTCTCTACAACACTCATACCCGGAAGCGCCAGTGGCTCGACGCTGCCGAAGCGGCACAGCCAGAGCCGAAACCTGACCTGCACCCGCGGAAGGTTATGCTGAGCGTGTGGTGGGACGTCCTCGGTATCGTGCACTGGGAACTGCTGCCGCCCAACACCACTATCACTGCTGACTACTACTGCTCCTAGCTTCAGCGTTTGGAGCTGAAACTCGAAGCGAGGCGACCACAGCACGACAAAATCTTCTTCCTCCACGACAACGCCCGACCCCATACTGCGAAGTCGACCCGTCTCAAGCTCCTTGAGCTCGGGTGGGAAGTTCTGCCCCACCCACCGTACTCCCCCGACTTGGCCCCCTCAGACTATCACCTCTTCCGCTCCCTCCAGAACCACATGCAGGGGAAGCACTTTGATACCCAGAAGGCGCTCGAAACTGACCTCAAGCACTTCTTCGAGGCCAAGCCCCCGGCGTTCTACAGGGAG